>VMDR010030055.1:0-12511 GCA_007922815.1 Macrotus californicus
AGAACTCTGGTGTTGACTGTTAGCATGACAAAGAACAGGAGTTACATTCACCCCAGAGCAGAGGTGGGTGTGGAACAATACATACTTGTCCTGTACTTTACATTAAGATACTTTCCTGATGTTACCTAATGTCAAAAATTAGGGCAATTTCTCCACTTGCAAACATTAACTTGCCGGAAAAAAATAACATTTCTGATATGGTATCTCAAGCCTTTAAAATTGAAAATGTTGTATGTGTGAGCCCAGACTTCATGGGTAACAAGGAAGTCAAAATCAGAATTTAGCCAATCACAGAGATAAGATTTGGGAAGCACCCATCACATCCCTGACTTCCCTAACCTATCAAGAACTCCCTTTCCCCAGACCACCCACCCAGGCACATTTCAGATCTGGAGTTCTACCTGGAGTTAAAAGGTTAGAGGGTTTTTTGAAATAGGCCCTGTTTAAAGCCTGCTTCATTCAGGGGCCCCAGGCTGCTGGCAGTCTCCTCATGTGTGTTTAAGTGAGTAGAAAACTAGAATGAGATCATCACAGCTGCAAAATAACACCAAGGAAGACTCAGAAAACAAGGTAGAGGAGTGGAAATTATTCCTGGGGAAGACCACAGGAAAGCTGAGCCCAGAGGCAGGGAAAAATTATTGCTGGGAGAACAGGGGTGAAATGTAGGTCCAGAGAATGAGAAGCATGGAGAAGGGTATTCAAAACAATACGTTTTACCTCCTCACCTCTTTTACATCCTGAGGTCAGTCCTCAGACACAGGAATGCCCCTCTGCAGTCTATGTGGTTACAGTAACTGCTACCTGTCTGGTGTCTAAGTCTCCTGGAAATGTTGCACTTGCTAAATGTGCAACGTAAGTCACTCACCTGCAATCATTCCCTCAATCGCAGAAGACGCAGAATGAGCCCAGGAACACTTATTGCTCCTGGAAAGTCCCAGGGGAGTAACCTTTGGGACTTGGTGCCTGGTCCTGCCTCCAGCTAAACTGCAGAGAGGGACAAATGAGTTGGGAAAATACTTAAATCCTTTTCTGCTGCTGTTATTGCCAATAACACCCTGATTGTTTGTGTACTGAGTAGTAAGCTCCATAGAGGTGTTTAGGGCACAAAATTTACAGCCTCATTTAAGATCCAGAGAGCCAATGCCCCTTTAAATTTGCATCCTAGGCATCTCCTTAGCCTTGCTTTATTCCCAGATCTGGAGGGAGCATTATTCAATTCAGCATCCACAGCTCCACGTGTTTACCTAGACTACAGTGAAAGTTCTCAAACTATTTTTGCTGTCTCTGAAGATTTGCTCCAAGTGCATGTCACTTCATTCCAGTAGTAAGTCCACATGACAGCCAGAATAATCTTTGCAATATGTCAATTCCATGTTGTCTCACTCCCAAATGAAACTGTCCATCAGTCCCCTTCATCCCTTAGACTTTAGAATACTTGTTCCTTTGGTGTGATTACTTTTCTTCCTATGCTCACCTTCCAGGCCCTGAAGGACATTTCTATACATTCCACCCAATTTCAAAATGATGTGCGGAGTCAAACCAGTAGATATTTTTATAAATTTTGCTAATAGATAGAGGTTTGGTGTCCAAGCAAAGATGTCATTGCCCCCTTGGGCAGGAGGGGTAAGTGGGCAGTTGGGTGGATTGACACTGAGTTCTTTCCTTACTACAGGCTCAGGTTTCTTCTTCTAGGACATAGAGAATCAGTCTTCTCCTGACGTGGGAACGGTGACTTCTATCACACAAGTCTTAAACAACACATTCATCACATCAGGTTTTCTTCAAGTCACAGATTTTTATTGCTGTTTCATAGTTACTGTACATTATAGTGTATTCAGATATTGGCCTAATTTTTCCCCATTTTTTTCTTTATTCTGAGGCTGAGAAAGCCCATAGCTTGACTCTGGTGTGATTCCTCCTCATAGGAGAAGCTCCAGGCAGCTCTGGACAGGCTGAGGGCAGAGCAGCAGGAAGCTGAGACCTCGGAAGCTGACATCAGAGGAGAGAGAATTTCCTGGGAGGTAGGAGGAGACTCTTCCTGAGGGAGTTAGACAAGAATCTGGGCAGATCCTTGAGTCTTAATCCCACGGACCTCCCTTCTTTATTCTTCCTGGCAACCGATATGTGCAGAGTCATGGATTAGCCATTCTTTATCCTTTGCCTGATAGGAGTGCAATTAAAAATGAAGCTTTCACAAATTAACACAGATATTTGTAGATAAGTTATTCTCAGAGAGTCTCTCTGGTAAGGATGGCTAGTGAATTCTGTTCATTTTTGTCATTTCTTTCAGCCTTCAACTCTTTTTCGGGAAAACATTGTCAGTGTCTCATGGCTCTGTCCCCTGGTGCTTAATATTAGGCTGAATTTGGGGGTCAGGAGTAATGCAAGAGGCATGACAGTCCTGGGCAACTGTGTGAAAGGTGAGCCACACCCAGGTGTCCCATTTTGGTTCAGGGTTGGCCTTTATAATGCAGACTTGAGGCCAATACTTTGGAATGTCATGAGGAAAATAATAGGAAAAATCAGCCTCCCCAAGTATTGCCCCTCTGCTCCCATCTCCCTTCCCTGTGAGAATTTCCAAATCAAATACTTCTTTTTTTCTGGCTCCCAGTCTCTGCCTGACTGCCTGAGTCCCTCTCTGTCTTTCTCATTCCTGAAGAATCAAATACAAAAGGAGAGCCGTAGTGTCCAGAATTGTTTTAAAAAACTGAGAGGCATCCTGGATAGTAAGGAGCAAAAAGAACTGCAAATGCTGGAGAAGGAAAAGAGAGATATTCTCCATGTCCTGGAACAGTCTGGAGTGAGCAGGTCCAGCAGACCCAATTGCTGAGAGATCTCATCTCAAATTGGGAACATCAGTTGCAGGGGTCAGTGATGAAGATGCTGCAGGTAAGACTTGGGAAGACCTCTGACTGGTGTGGCTCAGTGGAGTGAGCACCAGCCTGCAAACCAAAGGGCTGCTGGTTCAATTCCCAGTCAGAGCACATGCTTGGGTTGTGGGCCAGGTCCCCTGTCATGGGCACGTGAGAGGCAACCACACATTGGTGTTTCTCTCCCTCTATTTCTCCCTCCCTCCTCTCTGTATGAAAATAAAATAAAATAAAAAAACTAAAGGCTTGGGAAGGAGCCCCAGCACCTGAAGTTGAGGAAAATGAAGACTAAGTTTCCTGCTTTGCTGTGTGGCTGTGCTGTTTCTGGTCATGACACTGAGGTTTCCGTGGTCTTGTAATAACCTTTTCCTGCATCTGTGTCAGAGGAATAATCATATGCATGAATAACAAAGAAAAATCTTGTTTATATTAATGTATCAATTGTAGTGCAAAAATTTGACCATGGAGAAAATACACATTGTATCCAGTTATATTCTATAGACCCCTGTATCAGTGATCTAGACTAGAACAGTTTTGAGATAACTCTTCATGATCCAAGAGTTTTTTTTCCTTAGAATGAGTTGAGAATTTTCTCCCCTTTCTATATTTTTCTGAATAAATAATTATGAAGAATTGGTATTATTTATTCTTTAAATATTCAATAGATTCACCATTGAAACCATCTCATTCTGGGTCTTTCTTTTTGGGAAAGTTTAAGGTTTGACAAACAATCACAAAATTATTAAATTAAGAGTTCAGGTGTTTGTTTTGGACAAAAAAATAAGGCAATGATGAAACCCCAATCTCATATGTCAATCACTGTTGAGAAAGCCAAATGAGATGTCCATGGATAGAGTCCCTCAAGAAGAAATAAACAGAGAAAGTTAAATTCCTATGATCAATAAAATGAAAGGCATGTACAGACCAAGATGTGGGTTTGAAACTTGACCAATTAGAAGCATTGGTGGCCCCAAATCTCTTCATTCCTGTATCCCAACAGAGATGAAGTTTCATGCCAAAAATGTATCTCTGTATAATTCATTATCTTTTCAAATCCAGTATGTCATATTAGTTGGTCATAGTGAGTCATTTAGTTGTTAAATTAGTCAAAGAAATAACTATGTTTGCTGATTGCCAGGTGCCGATGATAGGTGATGTCTGAGTTCCTCCCATTTTTAATATGTTCTCAAAGCCTACTGCTTCTTTCTAAACAACCTCTTGGATTTAGCAGTCCAGTGTGAACCCACCTCTCCTTTGACACAACAGTCCACACAATCATCATTTTTAAATGTAATCAAACAGCAGACTCCTATGTGATCTACTTCTAGACTGCTTTCCCACCTCCAACGACCACCCCATTCACATATCACTTGATTAATATTTTTACAAAAATTCTCAGTACAGGAAATTTATGTTCTTTAGACTCAGAGGCTCCAGCCTTTGTTTGAGTATATACTTTTTTATTGTGTGGCAACAGCCATATATTTTTCCTCACAATTATTTGATATATTTTAAACACTTTAAATAAAAATGCTGTGAAGCAAAAGTAGAAGAGAAAGTATAGGCAAATAGAAGCACACATAAAAAGATTACAAAAATAACAAAAAGGCTAATATACTTTCCACTTAACCGTGAATTCATATTCTTTTATTACACATGGGTCAAGAATATAGCTCTACCCTATATAAGAGGTAAGCATGTTTTATTTACATAATTCACAGTGTCTACAAATCAGAAGCCAGTCAATTCTTCAGAGAAGTAATATCACTCCTAACATGAAGAACAGAGATATCTTCTGAGAACTTTTAGAGAAAGGGCTCCAAGTAAGGTAATTCATCACATTCTTATAAAATATATAGTTCCATGGGACTCTTCAGTATAGAGCAGTAGAGCTCCCTAAATTTCCTTTCAATAAAAGCTAAGCATTCTGTGGGGAGTCAATATAATGCTAATCTCCTTAAGTCTGGTTTAGTCAATATTCTAGAACATTCAGAGCAATGAGTGGACTCGAGGCAATCAAATTTGGGTATATATACACAATGGAATACTATTCATCCATGAGAAAAAATGAATTACTGCCATTTGTGATAACATGGATGAAGGGCTTCAGGGTAAATGAAAGAAGCCAGGCAGAGAAGCACAAATACTGTGTGGTATCACTTACACGTGGGATCTGGGGAAAAATAAGAATAACATAGAAACAGAATAGAATGGTTGTTTCCAGGGGCTGGGCTCGGGGTGGGGTCATGAGGAGATGCTGGTTCAACGGTACTAACCTTTAGCTATACCATGAATACATCTGGAGACCTAATATAAAACATGATGGCTGTGGTTAATAACACTGTATTGTATGCATGAAATTGGCTAAGAGAATAGTGCTTAAATGTTTTTACCACCAAAAAAGTAACTATGTGATATGATAATTAACTTGATTGTCCTATGTGTATCTACACCAAATCATCATGTTGCACACATTAAATAATTAGATTTTATTTTTTCAATTATGCCTCAATAAAGCTGGAAAAAAAGAAAAGAAAAAAAGTCAGAGGAACTAGCACTTGTAAATAAACAGAGCTTAGAAAAGGCTCACTGGAAACTGACAGAGAGGTGTGGATTTTAGGTGGAGGAAACGGCAAAAGGTGAGATTACAGAAGATAAAAAATCCAAATCATTTTAAGGAGTTTAATATTCTAAGAACAATGGGAAGCCACAGGAGTTTTAAACAAGGTGGCAACAAAGTCTAATTTTTATTTAAAACAATATTCATAAATTTATTGTTTTTGTTATGGAGTTGGCAATAGTTTTGGGTGGTGGTGGTTGGGGGGGTGGGTGTCACTCTCTATCTATCACCCATTCATGGACACTTAACCCTCAGTAGGTGATCAGCCTCCTGAACCAAAGATAATGCAACCCCATGGACTGCCTGAAGGAAAGGCAAAGTCGACTCCAATTAGAACAAACTCTGGACAAAGCCAAGCAGGGGAAGGATTGAGAGTGGGAGGTGAGAGGTGGAGAAGGGAAAGTGGTGGTGGGAAAATGGAGACAACTGTACATAAACAATAAAAAAAAGAAAGCAAACCAAAGAATACATTTCCATGGACGAAGAAGTCCCTGTGAAATAACTCTGATTCCACACTGTGCAAAATATTAATAGTTAAATGGGAATTCAAGTAATTGATAGTGGCCAAAATTAAAATGTACTAAAATAGGCATAAGGTAACTTCAACCTAATCATTTAAAAAGGGTCACATGATTTCCGTTTAAACAAATTGTTGTATGGCAGTAGTTGAATTGTGGACTTTCATCTTTTAAATAGCTGATCTGCATCCTGTATGACAGTGCTGGGTAGCAGGGACAGCTTTCTGTTAAGGTACCACTCCTAGATCATGCTAGCAGAAACATGACATTTGTGTGTAAAATAACCGTTGGCTTGCTGCTGTTATTTAAGTGGGGGAGGGGGCACAGGGTGAGGAGTATAGTTCAGATTTTTAGGATGTGAATCGTAACTATGGAGGATAGGGTACCAGAGTACGTTCTTATTTTAGCCTAGCAAAAATCATTAACTGCTTCACCAGAAAACTATTTTTATTAGCCCAAGTTAAGGCAACATTAAACTCTAAGTTCTATAATCTTATGTATGGACCATGTGTTCATGTAAAACTCATGCAAGTTGCCTATAGTGGTTTTTTTTTCCACACAATTAACTGTCAGAGAAAGACAGATGTCTTCCTAAGGGGACCGAGTATACCAAAGGTAAGAATAGGAAATTTCCGTAACTCAAACATATCTACTCTTTCTTTAAAAATACTAGTCAGAGAAAACTCAACTTGCAGTACATCAAACAACCACTGGAGTGCATGTGGCTATTATTTTCAATAGTCTTACAGTGTGGGATGTAAAAATATAGCCCTTGAAAATGGCATTATTTGTTCTCTGGGTCCAAATAGAAGAAAACATACCTACAGATTAGATAAAGGCAAACAAATTAGCCATTCTGGAGTTCACTATTTAGGGCTATTGTCGAATATCTTTGCAGACATGTAGACAGTGAGACTGGATTCGCCAAACTCAAGGAAACTGACCTAGCTGTTAGAACAGTGGTGCAAGAGCCTCTCAGGTTCAGTGTCCAGAATTCCTGATGGTACCCACAGGCAGATCTAGCAGCCTTCCCACAGAAATGAATTTTATTAATTTATGTATATTCCTAACCAATAAGGATTATAATAAAGTTTCAATTTGCATCGAGTCCCAAATAATAAAAATGTGACAACCAAACACAGACCTGTATGAAGATAAATAAAAGCAGGGGCAGGGCAAGTGCCAAGACTGAGATGGGAACAAAAATGAGATTGTAGCTAAGAAAATTATATAATCAGAAGTATGATTACTCTAGAGAAAGCCGTCTGTCTGC
This sequence comes from Macrotus californicus, assembly GCA_007922815.1. Taxonomy (NCBI): domain Eukaryota; kingdom Metazoa; phylum Chordata; class Mammalia; order Chiroptera; family Phyllostomidae; genus Macrotus; species Macrotus californicus. The sequence goes on from VMDR010030055.1 coordinate 7,282, forward strand.
AGTGTGGAAAATGCACCAAGGGAGACAAAAGTGGAAATAAAATGATTCTTTTCAGGCACGTAGAGTAACTTAGGTGACAGATGATGAGAGCTGGGCAATAAAGACAGAGAAGAGAATGGATTCATTAGATACTTCAGGGAGAGCAGCAATGCAATTTCATAAAAACAACAACAAAACATTTGTATACAGAGTGAGGTGACAGTTGCTAAGCTTAGGAACACTGAAAGAGCTTTTTGAGGGGGTAGTGAATGTAGTTTAGGACATAATACTCTTGAAGTTAAAGTGAATATTTGGGCGTCCCTTCACTCCCTGACAAGAACATTCTCATGTAGACCTTCAAAGGAACTAGCGTGCAGGATTTGTTCTGCTCCTGCCCACACAGAGACAGGTCCATCCTGCTTTCTTGATTTCCAGTCTTTATATTCACAGCCACACATACCTCCCAAAAAGTCCATTGTAGAGTTTATGAATGCGGATCCTGGGGCCCCACTCTGAAAACCAGTATTAGAATATCTTGAAGTGGACCCTTTAATAATTTTAACATGTGCACTATGAGCCCACCACTGACTTAACCATTTTTACATACACTATCTTATTTAATTTGTCAATCCTTATATAACCTTGAGAGGTAGGAACTATATCATCAACTTTTTATAGAAAACTTGTCCAAAGTCTTTTATCTGGTAAGTGAGAGCATCAGCTGGAAACCTAGATGACATGATAGGCACACATACACACAGGACCACACACCCACAGGCACGTCAGCTCACATGCAAAAGCAAAACCAAAAATGCACCCTGAGGCAGTGTTAACTCATAGACATGTGGAGGGTTAATACAAGCTTCCTTACACACTTCCCCTGAGAAAAAGAAGAGAGGGCATCGGGGTCCCTCAGGCCCTCACTATCTACCTCTTTCCCACATTGAGCAATGGCCAGAAAAAATAAATGGGGAGGGACTCAACCTGCTCATCAGTCCCTTTATCTCCTCTCCACTTATTTCTTTGTTTGGTGTGTCTGCCCCTCTTGCAGATTCTCTGTGTGCTCCTTAGCACAATCTTTCTCTGTCTGGCTCTATCCCAAGTTTAGGTAAGTCCTGGTTGTTTGAAGGGATGTGGCTAGGACTCAGATTTGGAGAAAAAGGAGAAGGAAATGACAAGCTCTGGGCTCCATTTCCTAGGAGACATGAATTAAGCACTATAACATTTTTTTCCTGAGCAAATCCTAACTATAAGTCAAGGTCATGGTCTCCAATACTTGCATATATGCTCCATCAAATGGACTTCAAAAGATGAGAATAAATGGACAATTATACAACTGGGGTAAAATCAGCCATTATAAGTGTTCCGGCAATTTCTATATCAGACATATGACAAGTACTCATAGCCCTCATCTAAAAAATGGAATTAAGTGTGTGGGTTTGTGTGTACCCGGGGGTGGTCTTATTAGTTTTTACACATCTGTCTCTTTGGGTTCTCTGCTTTACTCTGTGGTCTGACTACTGGTAATAATATTGATGATATAAAATATAAACTCATAAAAAGAAGTAGAAATTTTTACATGCTTATTTTGGGCCAGGTACTACTCTAAAGAGTGGTTTAGGGAGTGCTTTATCTTATCTTAATAATAACTACAAAAATTAGAAATATTAGGCCCTTTTAAAAAATGAGGAGCCAAAGGACCATATAGGTCAAGTAAGTTTGCCCACGTTCACACAGCTACTAAATTATGAAACTGGGATTAAAATGCCTACTTTTCTGTTTCCAGAGAACACTCTCTGTGCCAATATTTTATTAAGATGATGTGGGTACTTGTGTGTGTGTATAACTAATATAATACCATAATCAAAATAAAAAAATAATACTATATCATCTAATTACTAATACTTCATTTTGAATTTCTCCAATTATACATCATTTATTTTTATACTTGGGTTTGTTTAATCAGAATCCACTCAAGGATTACATTTGGCTGTTCATTCTCTTAAAATTATTTTGATGTATGAAGAAGGCATCTTCCTCATTTAAGCCCCGTCTCTTTTTTAATGTCATTGATTTTTTCAGAGACCACAGACTGTCTTGTAGACTGCCCCACACTGTAAATTTGTTGTAGAATGACAAGCCTGAGTTAACCTTCTTTATGTGTGCCCATGTATGTTTGTAAATGCTTTTGAACGACTATATAAACATCTGTTGTGTCTGAATGGATGAAAATATAAAAGATAAAGAAGATCTCTCCTCAAATGTTTATGCATATGATGGATGACCTCAAACAAGCTTGAAGAGCTGTGACTCAAAATATATGGTTTCAGGGGCTGATTCCATGAGCAACACAGAAGAGAGGTTTCAACACAATGGCTGAACAACACAATCAGATCTCTCTGTTGGCAAGAGATAAGGTCTGGGCCCCCAGTGGACAAAGGAGCCAAGAAGAAGCTGCCTAAACTGGAGAACACTCAGCAGATGGGGGCTGGACTACCTGGCCTACTGCCTGAACTCTGGCCTGTGCTCCTAGAACCTAAACCATGTGAACTGTGAAGACACAGTGATTTCTATAAAGAGAAATACTGTAAGAAAAATGTTTCTATTTATAGATAAGTGAAGGTCAGAAAGAAAAGAACATCCTATTTCTCAGTTGGCAAAAGCAGAAGAATGGAGAAAACAAGTATTGGTCTGGGAGATGGAAGGTCTGGTGAGATGGACCTAAGAACAACAAGACAAAAAGTTGGGGTAGCGATAAGATTCAAAGTGAGTGATATCCTTGCCAGGTTTGGGATCTGAGGCATATGGCCATCACAAGCTTCCTCTAAGTTCTGATCTTGGGAGTCCCTGGCCTTGCTGTAGGGTTGGTTATCTGTAGATTATACGAAGTATTCCATGTAAACACATAGCAAGAGAAGGAAGAAGGTATTGTATAACCTAGTCTTCAAAAGAGAAATTCTCCGAGTAAAGGTTTTGGGAAGTTACAAACCAAATGGCAGTGCCAAAATCCGAAATCCAATTATAGAATATTTTGTTTACATTTTCATTGGTGTGTGTTCAGTGTGTGTGTGTGTGTGTGTATGTGTGTGTGTCTGGTATGTGTGTGTGTGAGAGAGAGAGGAGGAAAGGGAGCGGGGAGTTTATGTTTGTGTAAGATAATGTGAGGGAAAACATATGATGGCAAAATGTACTTGAGAATGTAGAGATCAAACAAAATATGTTTGAGGTTGTAAGTATTAAATATGTGTGTGTATCTGAGAAAGTATATACACTTGGGGTCTATTGTCTGTCTAACAGAATACATGTTGACAAGGAAATAATTTTTCTTTTGAACAGAAATCTTAACTAATAGTGTTATTTAGTCCAAAATATTAGGTTATTATACAGCTATATAGTTCACAGGGTTCTGGAAAACCATTTTTCTTTTGCAGAAGCAGAGCTCATGAACCTCCACTACAGGAAACTTTTCTAATTAGAAATAAATTATTCAACATAGTGTAGAAAGTCAGTTTATGTAAGCTGGCTTAAGTTTTTGAATGACAATAAAAGGTTGTTGACTTCACAAATCTAAGAACCAGTCACCAGGTAGGTATGAGTAATTGCCCAGAGGCAGAGATTTATACTCTACAATGACAGAACGAGCAGATCTTAACCAAAAATGTCCAAAAAATCATGTAAACTATAATCCACCAACCCGTGGAAAAGTATATTCGGTAGTTTGTTAACTTGTATTAAGGGCATACTGCATAACAAAAAGAGTTGTTATAGTCACTCTGAAAGGCTGTCTGGGAAAAGTTGTTTAATCAGCACAAAAACAAAAAGAAGAAGGTATTCTCTTTATGTAGAATGGCTGTATATTCTGATTTCACCTAAGACAATCCTGACTTAAAAATGTTACCTGCCGTTGTTATAATACACTAACTTTCATTCACTTAAAAAATTCCTATTTTGGATGATAAATTATATGATCACCTTTTCCTTAGGAATCAATAATGATAAGTAGTTGGAAGTGAGAGTACTGTCCTTAACCTAACTATCCTTTACTACCCTCTGTCCTCAGGACCCGGGCCATCCTGGTCTGCCATGGTCATTTTCAACCTGAGCGGTTACCACCCAGGACCTTTCATCCTGGTGGGGATTCCAGGGCTGGAGCAATCCCATGTGTGGATTGGGATTCCCTTCTGCATCATCTACATTGTGGCTGTGGTGGGAAACTGCATTCTTCTCTACCTCATCGCAGTGGAGCGCAGCCTTCACGAACCCATGTTCTTCTTTCTCTCCATGCTGGCCATGACTGACCTCATCTTGTCCACAACCAGTGTTCCCAAAGCACTCAGTATCTTTTGGCTTGGGGCTCGAGAAATTACATTCCCAGGGTGCCTTACACAAATGTTCTTCCTCCATTATAGCTTTGTCCTGGATTCAGCCATCCTGATGACCATGGCATTTGATCGCTACGTGGCCATTTGTTCTCCTTTGAGATACAACACTATCTTGACCCCCAAGACCATCATCAAGATTGCTGTGGGCATCTCTTTTCGAAGCTTCTGCATCATCTTGCCAGATGTATTCTTGCTTACGCGCCTGCCTTTCTGTAGGACATGTATCATACGCCACACATACTGTGAACATATAGGTGTTGCCCAGCTTGCCTGTGCTGATATTTCCATCAACATCTGGTATGGCTTTTGTGTTCCCATCATGACAGTCATCTCAGATGTCATTCTCATTGCTGTTTCTTACTCTCTCATTCTCTGTGCTGTTTTTCGCCTCCCTTCCCGAGATGCCCGCCAGAAGGCACTGGGCACCTGTGGTTCCCATGTGTGTGTCATCCTTATGTTTTATACGCCTGCCTTCTTCTCCGTCCTTGCTCATCGCTTTGGACATGTTTCCCGCACTTTCCACATCATGTTTGCTAACCTCTATATAGTTATTCCACCTGCACTCAACCCCATTGTCTATGGAGTGAAGACCAAGCAGATCAGAGATAAGGTCATACTTTTGCTTCCTACCAAAGGTAGAAAATGATGTTCCATTGCATGATGGAAAACCTAGTGCATATTAATGTACCAAGAATTTTTTTAAAAGCAAATGCTTGAAAGTAAAAACTGCCTGCAGGTACTTTTGCATACCAGGAAAATATCTCTATGAAAGAGATGATTCTATGTATAAAAAGTTCCTTGATGATTTGTTTGTGGCTATTCTACAGTTTATGACCAGGAAAAAGGAGATGAAAATAGAGAGTTGAGTT
>VMDR010030056.1:0-12515 GCA_007922815.1 Macrotus californicus
TGTATAAACACAGACACAAAACAGTTGGATCCAAATTTTGTTTGGAAGACATTTTATAATTTATGTTCTTGACAAGTCAAGTTCCAAATGACCTTCCCCCTTTTAAAATATGGGCAACCATTTATAATACCTTAAAAATTGGGTTGATATCTAAACAACATAGGTTGATCCATTTATTTTATATTCTCTTTGAAACTTCAAGAGACTAAATATATTTTCCATTTATACTGCCAAATTTTATAGTCAGCTCTTTCTAATTGTGCACACAATAATTTAGAAGTATCAAAAGATTCTCATTTTGTCCATCTTAGTATTTATGGGAGACTGGTTCTTCATGGGATTTGTTGGCCTTAGAGGCATGATTTCCTGTCTTGATTTTGAGATCTGTAGAGTGAATAAACATCTGGATGAGCATGTCTCCAGGTGAGCTAAATGTGGTGGGTACCTCTATAGAACTGCTTCATACCCTACAGGGAATTTTTCCTCAGGCATCCCCACAAAGTTGCTTAGTCACCTAAGAATACCCAAGCAAAGTTAGCATTACTCTGATACCAAAACCAGACAAAGACACTACAAAAGAAAGAAAGAAAATTGTAGGCCCATATCCCTGATGAACGCATGCAAAAGTCTTTAATGTTAGCAAACCAAATTTATCAATTTATTAAAAAGATCATATACCATGATCAAGTGGTGTTTTTCTTAGAATGCAAGGTTGGTTCAATATCTGCAAATCAATTAACATGATAAACCACTTTTATTCAACATAATAATGGAAATCCAAGCCACAGCAATCATAAGAAAAAGAAAAGACATCCAAATTGGAATGGGAAAAATAAAACTTATTATTTGCAGATGGCATTTTATTTATATATATATCTCCCTAAAGAGTTCACCAAAAAACTAGCATAACTGGTAAATACAGTAAAGTAACAATACAAAATTAACATTCAGAAATCAATTGCAATTTAATATACAAATCAGAAAAAACAAAACAATTCCATTTACAAGTACATCAAAGAATAAAATAGCCCTGGCTGGTGTGGCTCAGTGGGTTGAGTTCCAGCCTGTGAAGCAAAAGGGTCACTGGTTCAATTCCCGGTCAGGGCACATGCCTGGGTTGCAGGCCAGGTCCCCATTGGGGAACATGTGAGAGGCAACCACACATTGATGTTTCTCTCCCTCTCTCCCTCCCTTCCCTCTCTCCAAATAAATAAAATCTTAATTTTTTTAAAGAATAAAATACCTAGAAATAAATAATCAATGAAGTAACGCACGTGTACTTAGAAATTATAAGACATTGAGGGTAGGAATTGAAGAAGACACAAATAAATGAAAGGATATACCATGCCCATGGATAGAATTAACAATTAAAATTCCCAAAGCAGTCTACAGATTCAATAAATACCTATCAAATACCAATGACACTTTTTCACAGAACTAAAATCCAAAAATTTTATGAACCACAAAAGTCCCTGAATAGCCGAAGCAATCTTCAGAAAGAACAAAGTTGGAGGTGTCACACTACCTGATAATCAAACTGTATTACACAGCCATAGTAATCAAAACAGCATTCTACTGGAATAAAAACCGACATGTACATCAATGGAACAGAATAAAGAACAGAGAAAAAAACCCCACACCTATATAATCAATTAATCTATGACAAAGGAGGTAAGAAAATCCAATAGTGTAAAGAAAGTTGTTTCAATAACAGGTTAGAAAAATCTTGTTGGGTAAATACATGCAAAAAAAATGAAATTAGACTATTTTGTTACATCACATACAAAATATAAACAAAAAATGGGTTAAAGATTTAAATGTAAAATTATAAAACTTCTAGAAGCAAGCAGAGGCAATAAACTCTTTGACATTGGTCTTAGCAATATTTATTTTTTGGATATGTCTTCCTGGGTAAAGACAAAAAAAGCAAAAATAAACAAATGAGATTACATCAAACTAAAAAGCTTTTGCACCTTGAAGGAAACCATCAACAAAACAAAAAGGCCATCTACTAAACGGGAGAATATATTTGCAAATGATGTACCCTATAAGGGTTTAATATAAAAAATATGTAAAGAACTCATACAGCTCAACATCAAAAAACACCTAACCAATCTGATTTAAAAATGGGCAGAATATTTGATGGACATTTCTCTGAAGAGGACTTACAGATGGCCGACAGACACATGAAAAGAGGCTCAATCCCTAATCAGGAGTAGGAGTTCCAGTTAAGATGGCAGAGTAGGAAAATGCTGTGGTCATCTTCTCCCATGGCCACATCAAAGTTACAACTAAATCATAAAACAATCAACCTGGAGAACTATCTAAAGACTAGCTGAGCAGAAGTCCTATAACTAAGGATACAAAGAACAACACAGTTAAGATGTGGGAGCAACAGAGATGCAAAGTGGGTTGGCTCCACAACCACGTGTGGCAGTTGAGAACTGGGGTATCTCAGCTGCAGAGCTCCCTCTGAGGAGCCAGGGGTCCCAGGCCCACACTGTGCTCACCAGCCCGGAACACCGGTTCCAGGAAGAAGAACCCCCACATCTGGCAGTGAAGATCAGCAGGGACTCCATTCATGCAGGTGAGACAGAAGGTTGCTGGAAGCCCAGGTGTCCTCTTAAAGGGTCCCCACAGACACACTCACTCTCAAGCACTTACCCTGGGCTCCAGTGAAAGGACAGCAGCTCAGGGGGTGCCAGAGACATACAGGGAGAAACAGACCCTGTGGCTTCAGGGTGAGGGCTGGAGGGATAGCTACTGTTGTCCCTGTGTTGAGAAATCTGCCCACACAGCCACCAGGCAGGCGCCATCTTTTCTGAGCCCTTCCCCAACACAGCAAAATCTAAATTTGCACTAGCCTGGAACTGGAACACTGCTTACCAGCAAGAGGATATCATCTTTGTAAACCTTTATGCACCCAACATAGGAGCACCATGGTGTCCTTCCAGAATACCTGGGTATACCAGACACTGGGATACACCTGGAAAAATTAATTCTGCCACAGATACCAAGACCCTCAAGGGATACCAGGGTCCATTAGGAACCTGGGGGTCCTTTAGGGACATTGAGATCCCCCAAGCATATATGGATCCTCTAGGGATACAGGGTCCTCCAGGTTTCAAAGGGTTGTGAAGGCTACTGGGGTTCACTTGGGACACTGGGGTCTGTCACATAGATGCACCTGAAATATTGAAATGCAGAAGAGATACAGGGTTCTTCAAAGTACACTGTGGTTCACCAGAGACATCAAAATGTGCCAGGGAATGCATGTTCCTCCAGGGACATTGAGGTGCTACAGGAACACTGGGGTCCTCAGATAACACTTGGATCCACCAGGGACATCAGTGTGTTCCAGAGACAGTGGGATAAACAAGGGACACAATAATTCCCAAGAGACATTAGGTTTCACCAGGGACACTGGGATCCTTTAGAAGCAGATCCTTCAGGGACATTGGGATCATCCAGGGCCACCATGCTGTGAGGGATACTGAGTCTTTGAGGGACAGTTTGATTCTTCAGAGACACAGGGGTCCACTAGGGACACTAGAGTATTCTAGGGACACTTGGATCACCAGGTACACCAAGGGCCAAAGGGACACTGGAGACCACCAGGGAATCTAGGATTCACCAGAATCGCTCTGGTCCTCCAGGGACACTTGGATATACCAGGGACAAAAGGGTCCAACAACTCACTGTGGTCCTCTAGGGACACTGGGGTCCACCAGAAACACCATAATCCACCAGTGACACCGGGATCCTCTGAACACACTTGAATATATCAGCAACACCAGTATCAACCAGACACTGGGCTCCACCAGGGACAGTTTGATACACAAAAGACAAGACACAGAACCCAACAGGGGCTCTATGATCGACCGGGGACACTGGATTCACCAGGAACACTGGGATCCACCAGGCATTTTGGTATCTAACAAGAACATCAGGATTTACAAGGGACACTCATCCTCCATGGACAATGGGGAAAATCCAGGGACACATGGATTATTCAGGGACACTGATGTCCTGCAAGGACACTTAAATCCACCAGAGAAACCAGGATCCACTAGGGACACTGGTGTTTTCCTGGGATCTGTATTCACCAGGAACAATGGGATTCACCAGGGATATTTGGAAACACCATAGATCCTGGCATCCAACAGGGATACCAGGATCCCCGAGAGATATGGCAATTCTCCAGGAACACTGGGGAAACTCCAGGAATACTTGTATTATTTAGGGACACTAGGGTCTTCCAGGGCCACCAGGCTGCCTCAAACACCTGGATCTACCAGTGACAATGGTATCCTCCAGGGACATTTAAATATACCAGGAAAATCAGGATTGGCCAGGGACACCTGGATCTAATAGGGACAAATGGTTCCACCAGATGCACTGAGGACTACCAGGGTCCTCCATGGACCTGGGGATTCACTAGAGATACAGGGATCCACCAGGGACACCAATACCTACCAGGAGCACAATGACTCTTTAGTAAAACTGGGGTATTCCAAGGACACTTGGATCATTCAGGGACACTGGGGTCCTCCAGAGAAATCAGGTTGTGATGATCCTGGGATGCACTTGGGACACTGGTATCCACCAGGGACATTTGTGTACTCCAGGGACATTGGATCCACCAGCACACAGGGGTACATCAGGGACACGAGGGATCATGAATGACACCGGGTTACACCAGGGACCCTTGGACCCACCCAGGACACCAAAATCTACAAGGAACACCAAGGTTCTTCTGGGAAACTTGAGTCTACCAGCATCACCAGGATCCGCTCCAGGGGTCTACCAGGAACACCGGGGTCCACCAGAGGCACCTGGACTCACCAGGATACTCTCATCCAGTCACGGGAGCCAGTTGAGAATTGCATTGGGTGAGAACGTTGTAGCACTCGCTGGGCTTCTTTCTTCAGTATACAGGGGTTTGCAAATTGCTTTTGGTTATTTGTCATCTTGAATATTGGAGGAATATGGGGGATCGCTTGTTGAAGCTTCCATCATCTGATGGAGGCCTCATGCTCTTGGGGGAAAGGGGGGGTATGAGGCAGGGGTTCCTGTTGTCTCTGGTGCTGAGGAACTGGAAGGCCACAGCTTGCCTGGGGCTCCCATTTTTCAAGCGATGTGGTGACAGGGCGGGGTTCCAAGTGGGCAGTCCTACTGTCTCAAATTTGGGGAGAAGACTGGGGGGTGGTAACTGCTACTTACTGCTAGTCAGGGGGACTAGCAGGACCTCTATATAGCTCCTTTTAACTAGTGTTGGGGGTGCCCCTTTCTGTGTCTGCCTTCTACTAGGTGGGTCACTGCACTGGGCTGGCGCTCCTTATTCTCTAGTGTTGAGAAGCAGCTGAGGGCGTCACTTGTGTGGCTGCCATCATTTCTATAATTGGAAGTGACGGGATTGCTTGCGGGACCTTTCACCATATTTAAATTATTTTTATTTTTTCCTTTTTATTTTTTAAACTTTATTTTTATTGTCGACACTAATTTCCGCCATTTATAGTGTTAGGATGGAGGTCTTGCTTGGCGGGACCCATCATTTGTGTTTGGTGATGACAGCTGCTCTCTGAAACCGAGGGACAGATGGTCTCTTGCTAGGGCTTCGGTCAGCCCTATTGTGGGGTGCGGAGTGTGAGCATAACTTGCTGGGGCTCCCGGAACCTCTAGTCTTGGGGGGAGGCTGGGGCAGCCCTTGCAGTGACTTCCATCCTCTCGAATTTTGGGGGTGTTTTTAAAGGCATTTTATTTGGAAAAAGTTTAGACTTACATGGAAGCTGTGAAACTATACAGGGCTGTTCCATATAGTCCATTTTTATGTATAACGACTGGCATTTACTTCGTGCTGATCTTCATTCCTGAATTGTGTGTCTGTACATGGAGTCATTTTCCTTCAGCCTGAAGAACTTGGTTTAGTTTCTTGAGCTGCAGTTCTGTGAGTTTTTTCAGCTTAAAAGAAAACCACTGGAAAACATCTTTGTTTTTATTTTTGAAGACTGTTTATCTTAGGTCACAGAATTTTAGGTTGGCAGTTGTTTTTTATTTCATTCACCCCTTTAAGTGTCATTCATTGTCTTCTCATTTCCATGGGTTTTTTTTTTTGAAAAGTTTTCATCTTGTTTAAAAGCAACACATCCTGTTTCTCTGGTTGCTGTGAAGATTTTCAGTTTGTCTTTCATCTTCTACAATTTGTTTTCTTCATTTTCTGTAACACATTATTCAGTTATTTTCTTTTTTAAGATTTTATTTATTTATCTTTAGAGAGAGGCAGGGAGAGGGAGAGAAACATCAGTGTGTGGTTGCCTCTCACGTGCCCCCTACTGGGGACCTGGCCTGCAACCCAGGCATGTGCCCTGACTGGGAATCGAACCAGCGACCCTTTGGTTCATAGGCTGGCGCTCAATCCACTGAGCCACACCAGCCAGGGTTTATTCAGTTATTCTGAGGCCCTGTCTGCTAAGCCCAGTATCTGGATTTCCTCTGGTTCTGCTGCTGCTGACTTTCATATTAATGATTGAGAACGCATTTCTGCCGCTTTGCATTACCAGTCACCTTTCCTTGAGTGCTGGAGCTTGTGAATAACACTTTGTAGAGGCTCCTAACTACCTTACTCTAACTCCAGCGACTTTCAACCTTTTTCTTCTCATAGCACACAGACAATTCTGTAGCAAACAAAAAAATTATACTTTTTGCCAATCTGACAAAAAATAGGTATAAATTTGATTCATTTACACTGGATGGCTATTGCTGTGCTGGTTGTTATTTTTTGGTTTGACAGTCTAAGGGAAAAGAGGTCAGTGCCCCTGACTACGCAGTCAGGTGCTGCAGGTTTAAACGTCCTTGTGGCGCACGGGTTGAAAACTGCTGCTTTACCCCACAGGTCAGGTTTTGTTACAGGGCAGGCGGTTCTAGTACGAATGGATCACCTTGAACCGTCAAGGCTAGGCTTTACTGAGTGAGGAAAGCTCTATTAGTTTTGTACTGACTTCAAGATGCGGCCCTTACTCTGTGTGCATGATACGCTTAGGTGGTGACATTTATAGGTTTTGTTTCATCTTACCGAGGTTATTCTACTCTAGATAAGTCTAAAATCTGAGCTCCAAGCCCCGGTATGTTAGGCCTCTTCTAAGCTTCCTAGAGTTTTTCCCTGAAAATGCACAGCTGAGGTGTTAAAAAGAAAAATTTTAGGCAGATTTTCAGAGCTTATTTTTTGTAAATATTTATTTTTCATTAGAAGATCCTTCAGAGATAGTTCAGGTTCATGCTGTAGTCACCCTGTGCCAGACCTGAAATCTTGTGTTTCTCCAAAGACCTCTGGTTTTGTTTTGTTGTTTTTGCAGATGGTGTTTTATTAGAAACCATGATCTGGAAGAACAATAGGCATTCTCATTGCTGCCAGGCCTTTGGAGTTGACCGGCCTTGGAAATATATAAATGTGTATTATCCTATTTATTCATACACACACGCTATCGATCTACCTATCTACCCTTCAATCCACCTCCCAAAAAGCATAAATTCACACCAACGCCTCTGATTCCCATCCAACACTACAACATTCACTCCAGCCTTCTCTCCTAGTTTGTGATATTTTTCTTTGACGGTGAAAAACTGGCTTTCATTATCTACATTCTATTTACTGAGCTGCTGACCCCACTGTACCTGTCGTTTTGGGATTGTTAACTGGTATCAATCATGAGAAGCACATTTTTGAACTAGAGTACAGGATTTCTGGACAGTTCTGTTTGTATACAGCCTCACAGTACCTTGCCACAATGTAGTTTTGTAAAGTAAATTTGGTTTCCTGCTCACCCTCCTCGTTGTGGTTATGTTACTCACTTGTAACGCAGTTAGGCTGGTTTGCTGTAGTTTGTATTCCATTCTGCATTGCCTACACTGCCGGGTACATTATTCTGTAACCTGTGTTAACATCCACTGGGTGGTGCGCAATTCTGTAGGTTCTGACAAACGCACAGGGTCGTGTACCCATCAACACAGTCACGATTGAACGTGACACACACACAAGAACAGCAACACAATCACGACAGTTCCCTCACCCCGGATTCCTTTGTGCCACCGCTTGGTGTTGTAGTGGCCCCCCTCACTCCTTGCTCCTGGAAGCCACTGATTTGTTATCCTTCCCTAACGTTTTAGCCTTTTCCAGAACATCATATAACAGAATCATATAATAAATGGCTTTTGGTCTCTGGCTTTCTTATCAAAATGAATCTGATTTAAATTGAAGTTACACACAGTTCAATGTACAGATCTGAACACATTTTGATGCTCGCACTTAGGTAGCCTACACTCCTTCCCAAACACAGAGCGCCCTCCTCACCCCATAAAGTCCCTTCAACCCCACTCCCACCTCACTTCTTCCCCCACAACCTGAGCTCAGCTGGAACCATTGTTCTCATTTTCCTTTTTCCTATCACAGATTACTTAAATTTTTTTAAAATTTATTTCTAGAGAGAGGGGAAGGGAGACAGAGAGAAAAACACCGATGTGAGAGAGAAACATTGATCGGTTGCCCCTTAAATGCACCCTGACCAGGGACCAAACCCACAACCCAGGCGTGTGCCCTGACCAGGAATCAAACAGGAGACCTTCTGCTTTGAGGGACAATGCCCAACCCACTGAGCCACACCGGTCAGGGCCTATCACAGATTGCTTTTTTCTGTCCTTGATATTCATACAAATAGAATCATACAATATTTATTCCTCTGTATCTTATTTTTCTTGGTATAAGACTACAATAAATTTATGTAATTCACAATAAAAGATAAAATATGTTCCTATGTACTAGGAAGTCTCATAAGTGCTTTACATAGATTAACTTACTAAACTCTCAATACTTGTCTATGAAGTAGGCACTCTCATTGTGCCCATTTTACAGATGAAGAAATTTGGCACAAAAAAGTTCGCTACTTGCCTGAGAAAACTGGTTGTCCTGCCCCCTCCAGGGTGAACACTCCTAATCCCCATGCTGTAGGGCGCTGCTTCTGTGCCAGGCAGATTGCAGCAAAAGATCTACGGTGATGGATCAAACAGTGCTTGCCTTCATGGTGTTTACATCCTTGTGGTTTGGGACGGAGACTATTCGTCAAACAATTAATAAAGACAGTTAGTTGGTCATACAATAAGTGCCATTGAGTAAAATAATTCCACGTAAATGTAAGAAATGTGGGAACCGGGACATTCATTTATTCAGAGGTGGGAAAGCCTCTCAGCTCAGAGGACATTTGAGCAGAGATCTAAGTGAGCCGTGACAGCGATCCTGGTGGCTCTGTGGGGGGTATCAGCGTGGGCATTGCAGGCCCTGATGCAGAGCAGTGGGGGGTAACGGAACTCCAGCGAGACCAGTGCGAGTGCAGTGCAGGAAGAAAGCAGGAGGGCCGGAACTTGAGGTCGGCCATGCAGCAGACCCTGGCTGTTTGGGGCCTTCTGGGAAATAAATGGTGGACTGCTCATTATACTCTCAGTGCACTGACATATACCGAATCAGAACAGTCCACGCTCCTGGGACTAGGGAGCAGGAAACCAAATAGGGATACTGCATACTTGGTGACTGGAAGAAGAGCAAGGAAGAACAGGTGAGGTGACGGTGAGGTGATTATTGAAATCGGAGGACATAACAGACAGACAGAACTGCACTACATGGGCTGAGAAGAGGCCAAGGGTAGCTTCCAGACTCCAGTTCTCCTGCAGGGACATAGACAGCACATGACCGCTCTCTGCTCCATCCCTCTCATCTCCTACCTGGGCTCCCTGCTGACCAGCTTCAATAGCAGCACTAAGGCAATGGACCTATTAAAATAGGCTATACAGGCTAACCCCTCAGTCACAGAGCAAGGTGGAAGAGTGGATCTGGAAGAAGACATTCAACACTGTCTACTCGCCTTCAGCTTCTTGACATCAACTCTTGTCCTTCATCTAGTGAGAGGTTCATGTTCTCATACAGGATACAAAGGAAGCCCATCAACTGTTACTTTACGGTAATATCAACCTGACCACACTCACCCTAGAAACCTGAAACTTTTGGTATGGTTTTTTTTTTAACATAAGATAGGAGGAAAGAAGGCCCATAGGAATAAGTAGGAAAAATGAACGATTAACTAAAAATATAGCTGCCTTCTGTTCCTATTTCTGCACCTGGCCTGGCGGCCTTCCCTCACAACTCATTTCATGTGCCCCCTTGTCTCTGCCAGACCCTCATCAGAATGAGGTTCATTACCTGATAGCGTTGAGTTTAGGTCTGGGGCAGATTTTTGCTGAATGGACTTTATTGAGGAGTATCTCTAAAGGAGGAACCAGGGTTAGAAGGAGTAAGCGACTGAATTGCAGTAAGTTAAACAGAGTAAACTGGAGTCCATAGGGAGCTCTGGAGCTGGGGTGGTTTTTCAGAAGCGTCTCAAGTTGATGCAAAGGAACTGGGCCCTTGTAACCAGGCATTGGCAGGGCTGCTGGTGACTGGCTGTAATCTTAGGCATGGCACTTTCCTTGGCCCAAGGGAAGTCCTAGAGGATGGCAGCATGAGCTATTAGCAGCCAACACCTCCAGCAGCTGGAGCAGTGAATGACTTGGTCCTGAAGAAAGAATCTGGGAAATATATCACCTTCTCCATTTTAATCCACCACTTACTTTGCTCAGATGTACTTGCTCTTTAATGTAAGCGAACACCGCATTACGGTTGGTCTGGTTGCCTGGAGGAGCTTACAAGAGTAGGATCACTGGGACAAAGTGACAGCTCTTGACAGCAGCTTTTCTCGGTGCTGCAACCGATACCTCTCATCACACTCCTCTAGCCCACTTCAGATCCCCCTCGTGCCCGGCCAGCACCTCAGCTGCTCTAGGTGGCTTACTAGGAGGGGTGATCCAGAAATACCTGGTCACCATGTCCGTCTCAGGACACAGCAGCTACACTTGCTCATCAGCCAAATTTGGGAAAGATATCAAGACATATCCCAGCGGATTGTGAGTGCCAAATGTTTTGTCTGTCCTCAATGTCTAGTAAAAGCCCCACGCCCTCTGGGTGGCAGGGTTAAGTCACCATGGCAGAAGCCCTGGTGACTCCTGCCTTTCTGTGCTTGTCTCACAGCAGTCGTAACGCTCTGGGGGGCTCCCAATTTGTCTGCTTGCGGAAGGGCCCCCTCTGGAAGCCAGGGTCTTTAGGTTAATTATTTCTTTATTTTAGTCCTCACCTGAGGATACTTGCCCAGAATGGGCACTGGACCGGGGATTGCTCATGCCAGGTTTGGGGATCATACATGCCCACACCAGGGATCAAACCTGCAACCCAGGCATGCACTCCAACTGGGTATTGAACCCACAACCCTCTGGCCACGGGATGACACTCCAACTTAGCCACACTGGCTAGGGTAGTTAATTATATATATATATATATATATATTTATTTATATTTATATTTATATTTATATTTATGCTTTCTTCCCAAATGCCCCATGACCCATCTGACGTGAAGAAGGAAGCAACCATTTTAGACTACAGGTAGGTAGCAATACTTTGGCAGCACTCAGGATAGTATAATAGCTGATGGACTTTCTGGGCAGGGGTCTAAAATTTCCACTCAGGTGATTCACAAGAGTAGATTCTAAGAAGCAAAAGGAATAAAACATTTCTGGACATCTTCCATTAGCCCCACAGGATCCACCTTCTCTATCTACTGTACCCAGGTTAGTCAAGATAAATTCCTTCAGTGGGCTTTCTTACCTTATGGCTTCTGGTTGGGTTTGGCCAATGGAGAGCCTAGGCATTAAACCAAAAGAATGAAAGAAAATGAAGTCTTGCTCTGGCTATTTCTTGCAGAATTGGGGCTGGGTACTACTCCTGACTTCCTCTTAGCTACTGGTGTACACCTCTCTCATCTCCAGATTTCAGTAAATTGTTCCCTCCCCGTGCCCCGTCAGGCTTAGGGGTTTTAACAGAGTCCTGCCCTTACCAATTACTGTGTACCAACCACCTTTTGTGGTTCCTCTCTATCCTATCTCAACACTATGAATAGATCTTTTATGAAAACTCTAAACATTCGTTTCCTGCTGGGACTCTGACTGATATGCCAACTCACTGAAAGTATAAGGGAAAGTCCTAACAATGACCCATAAAACCCAGTAAGATAAGAATCTACCAAGTCTGACCACATTACCTTCTACCAGTCTTTGAACATCCCCAACTTGTCCTGCTCCGTTCACAGTGGCCTCCATGTGGTTGGCCTTTCCACATCAACACTGCTCTTGCCGCACAAATTCACATGACTCGTGTCCCAACTCATTAAAATTTCTGTTCAAGGGCCCCTTAACTAAGAGGCTTTCCTTTCTCATTCTATATAAAATAGCAAGATCCAGAACTCCATTAACTATCTTACAGTACTTCGGTTTCTCACATGACACTTATAATAATAATATTATTTTCTTGATCTATAATCTGTCTTTCTCCCACTGGGGTGAGTTTAAATGGCAAAACTTGAATTTCATTCATTGTTACGGGTA
>VMDR010030057.1:0-12516 GCA_007922815.1 Macrotus californicus
TTTATATATATTTTTGGTTATTATCTTTGTATTGCATTCATTTTACTATTCTGTATTTTCTCTTTGCTTCAATTTATTTATTTTTTATTCTGTTGTATTCTACTATACTGTACTATTCTATTATATTGATCTTTATTAATGTTATACTAGTATATCTTTTATGGTTTCCTCAAATTGTTTTTGGAATAAGGTTAAGAATAATTATATATGCAAAATAGTGTTAGTAGTCCACCACTGATAATGTTTTAGGCAAAATTTAAAAGACAAAGATTGGAGAAAATTTAATATGATCCTAAAACTGATTAAGCCAGAGAGTTCCCTGGTCACTTCTAACTTTAAGCATCTCACTCTTGCTCAAACACAACTAACTTACGCTCCCAATCATTGCTTTACATCAAATGCCATTAGAATCCATTGGACTCTTTCTTTAAATGGCACCGACATCATTACCAATTGTACCAATTCATGTATTCAAATAGATACAATCTTTCAAATTAGTCTCCTCTACAGATGATTCTTGTGAAGCCATCATAGCTAGAATACTTAGGGGACTTCCCTTTGCAAAAGCCTTCAAAGCTAACTTAGAAGTTACAGAAGAAAAAATGAACCTTATGATTGTCTCTTCTTTTTAAATAAAAACCACTTTACTGAGCTTAATCAACCATCTCATTTTAAGAAATCAGATGTTTTGAAGACTATGCCACATGGTTTGAAGGTCATTCACAAAGAAAAAGGAATTCCCAGAAAAACGTAACACAATGACTGAATCATGGAGTAAGTATGTAGTTAATCAAAGAGCATACTTTGAAGCTCAGTTGCAAGGTCTAGTGTTTGTTTTCAAATGACTTGATAATAAGCACAATTTATATGGCATAATCCTACATGTTCCTAAGAAGCCAAAATATTTTCAATATCAGGATTTACTTGGTTTTTTTCTATAAAGCATAAAGATAAATTTTTAAATAAAAATAACAATTTGGGGTCCTTTATAACAAAAGTCTACTCTGACAAGAAAAGTATAGCAATTGCACCTGTGGTATACAGGTTTGGGGCTCCCTGAAGTGAAAGGCAAGGCAAATGGAGGGGTATCTGTGCTTGTCTTTTTATATTCTAACTGGGGTGCTCTATCAAAAGCAACAAAAATTGTGTTTGATGGGTCATTCATGCTTATGACAATCTTGTGATTATTTGTATTTAATGTTTAGTATTTACTGACATTTTTACTTCTATTATTTTTAGCCATTCACCCACAAATGCAGTAAGACTGACATAATTACCCCCTTCTAATTCTAAAGACATGATTCACCTGTCTGATACAAGGCTTTTCAGGCTAGCACACTGTTACTGTGACAAGACTGCTTTGAACACACAGTAGGTAAAATAATATCACATGTACAGCAAACCCGATAGCTGAGTGTTAACCAGTAAAGACACAGTAACTACAATCATAGGATTCTTACCTGCTGATGGAGTTAAAAAATGGAACTCAAACTGTTCTTGTATATCCCGTTGCTGGCTTTGAAATCACTAGAAAAACCAACCAAAGTGCAAGTATGTTTTCAATGCTGCAAACAGTTACTGCCGATCCTAAGAGAAGACCTCAGTGTAGTAGACATTCGTTGCATACTGGGAGTATCTGACACCCTGAGTGGATTACTCTGAACATCCATCACCTCCATGTGACAACATTACTTGCAGTAATAATCACAAAAGGAATAAGAATGAGATCCAGAAGAGGAGCGCTGACAGCAACAACTGTCCTTCGTACCTCATAACAATCACGCCCATGAAATGCAAAATAAAATTATTTGTAACAGAGCAAATAAAGAATAATACACTAATACTTTAAAATTACATGATGTGTCTTTAAAATGGGACAAATTTATACCTACAAACTGGTCTGTCGCAGTAATGCATAATGACATCATAGTAACTGAGAGGTAAACTTCAATAAAACTCCAACATCTATGAAAGGTACAATTCAGACAAATCATACCACTGACCATTCTATTTTCTTGAGTTACTCTTCAGTTTAAAACAAATGATTAACAGTAAAATATCAAATTTAGTAAAATACTTGAGGTTTGCAATAAAATTTACACCTCTCAAACAAAAACATTACAGCTTTAGGTTAGCATGCTGTTTCACTATTGTAATAAAAACTGCACAGAACGACCAGATCAGAGGAACTCAAGTTCTATTTCTTCATCTTTCAAATCACTGTGCTAACCTGTTAACCTCAACATACTCTTTAAATGTAGGGTTATGTAGTACCCAAAGTTTGGAGATAGAAATCGCCCTAAAGCCAGCAAGCTTCAACAATCCGCCATCGTAATTACTCTGGAAAGAAAGGGGTGCAGCCAAGTCCAAGTACAGGAGCTAAGTGTGTGACTGGGAATTAATTCCCCAAGTTACCTTACATGCAGGACGCAAGATTTATGAAAGGATAAGTTATCAAAATGTGCCAGTTTGAAACTTTCATCGATTTTACTTCAACTCAACAAAAACCACAGTAACTGCTTAGAACTTAGACTAATAGGGGAGAGTATGGAAGAGGATCATTTCATCAGCAACACTGTTTAGACTTGCTGGCACACGACACTGGTGAAAAGCAGACCCACTTTTGGTCAGTTTCATTGCTGTGCTCAGCTTCTCTATAGACAGTGCATCCCCTGGCTGCCTACCTCAGGAGGGCCCGCCCTGCCCTCAACACGTCCCTGACCACTCTCATTTCATCTCTACCCACAAAACCAGCTTTGTTCTGTGCCAGCTACAACTGCAGGAAACACCCAGAGCTGTCCCTCACGTGTCTCCAAGTTCACTTTATGTATTCATCAATACTCACTGAGGAGGTCCCAGCATGCTATCTATTAGTAAAGGTAAGGAGTGTTAAGTAACCCTGTCACTGCAACCCTGCACTGTTATACAACATGATTGGTTCTGCACTGTATCCCACTATTTACACTTTCGAGACTTTTCCTAATCATTTACCTGGAGAGGAAACTCAGAGCTGGGTGGAAGCCGGCAGTTGACCTTCTGCCTTTTTGCTTCACCTTTGATCAGATTCCTAGTTCCCACTCTGTTTCCTCCCCAAACCTAGAATCTCAGTGCTCCTGTAGTCTTAGACTTCTGGGGTCACCTTGAAGTTTCTGTGTCCCCACTAAAGTATTAGGAATCTGTGTATCTCACCATTCAGGAGATTTGCTTTTCAAATAGGATTGCGGAGTGAGTAAAGCTTAGCACAAACGCCAGGGGTGCCATTTCCGACATTGGGAGCGTTCTGTATTGGGGTTGCAGGGCGTCTGTGCCACCTCTCAGATCACACCACATCAAGGCTCCTCACTCATGTGGTCCACCCTGATAAAGTGACTTAGCCCAAATGACTACCTCATGATTACAAATGGGGAATTAGGGCTTATGAGCTTACGGGAGCTTCTATCCTGATGAGGACAGGCTTTTCAAATCTTTCTGTAAAGTCAGAAGACTTGTATCCTAAAACTAAAACCAAAGCCCCCACATTCAGGCAATGCTGGTAGCTACACACTCACAGCTACTGCACTGCTCATTGTCAATTTCCTCAGCTGGAAGTGTGGGGACAAGGCTAGGTGACTGCATGATGTCTAAGGTTCCTTTCCCCTTCTGTGCTTCCATTATGTACATGTAAACCACATGTTACATAAACTAAATTCTACCATGTGTAGCCACGTAATTTTGGGAAAGAGAGGAGACATTATTAATAACAGGAAAAAATGATAGTGATGAGAATGATTTCAGGGGTCATGGTTAGGAAGTTGTGGAAATATAAAAACCTTTCCTTTATAGAATTTTCCTGGTTGGGTCACACATGCACACACACAAAGATTTTGACAAATGTTCTACCTATAGATTCTTCTTTAATTTAAAACGTATTGATTAAGCATCTGCTATGTCATTATTCTGGAGACTGGAGATTCGGCAATGAATAAAACAAAACCCTCTGTCCCCATGGAGCTCATGCTATGCACAGGCAGGTACAGAAGTAAAGACGTAATAAACAAGGCATTGAGTGTTTAGCTAAACTACTGCACAACATTGCTACCGCATCTGTTTTGTGTGGCCAGGCAACCTGCAGAGGACTGACTGACACTAGCCCCTCCCTTAAGCTCATGCCCTAGATAACAGCCCCGAGTCCCAAGTAAACCTAAATTCTTCATATGACTCCCTCAACAACCCTGTGGAACTTACCAAAACCCCACTCTTTTTGGTTTCAATCTACCTATCAGACCTTAGCCTGGGAACGCAAAGCGCTCCTCCACCTGTGGACCCTAGTAAACATGAGCTCCAGGTTCTGCGGCTCACTCTACTTGTACCCTGCCTTGCCCCCTCCCCGCCCCACCTCCGTGGCCTCTGAAGGCATTCTGTGTACTTCCTCCAGGACCTGTGGGTAACAAACTCCTCTATTTCACCTTCCCTTGTGGTCCTTTTTTGAACCTTCCGCTCACCATCCGACATCCTGGGGCTCTACTTAACAAATGCTAATTTAACAAAGTCGTAACAGTAAAAGATGCAGTCTTCCAGGTAGCGATAAATTCTTAGGAGGTTTTTAAAAAGAACAAAGAGAAGGATGAAGGATGAGGCGTTTGGGAGGGTGGAAGTGGGTACAATTTTACAACAGAATGCGTAATTGTCAGAGAATGGGGGTGGGGGATGGGGCAACACTGAACCTTATGGTAATCGGGAAAAGAGCACAAGCCCTGTGAAAAGTAGGGTCCACACTGTTCAGGGAAAAGAACCAGTCCTTGCTTGTTTCAAGGACAGCAGGTGTCACAAGAACAGGTGAAGGTGTAACTGAGAAGTACTTCTTCTCAAACTCATCTGGATACAAACTAAATGATACAAAAACAACTGCAGTAATTACACAAAACATCTAAAGCCTAATTGCAGCTGCAAACTAACCTCTGACACACCAGCAAAATCAGACACTAAGAATACTAATACTTGAAACACTGTATCCTAGGGAATACTCCCTTCTCAATAAGATACAGACTATTGCACTTGTCATTTTTCTTTTTCAGCTTTCTATCAGTAATGTATTGAAGTCAGAGGTTTGAAAATTGCAACACAGGAAACCCCTCTGAGGGTGTTTTGAGAGTTTAAACTGAGAAGTTGCCCAATTCCTGGAGGCGCGAACTCCAGGGAAGGGAGGAGAGGGTTCTTGGCTGAACCAGTCCTGAACCAGGTACTGGGCGGACTGGTACACAGGAGCGGACTGACATGATCAAGATCAGTAGTCTTTTGCTTCATTGGGTGAAACTGAACTAAACAAAAGCCCCTTGTGCTCTGAATAAAGGGAGGTGGGGTGGCAGAGAACCCATTATATGCCCACATTTATCCATATATTTCTGGATAATTTGAAGAGCAATTCAGACATCTTCAAATTGCACAAATATCTTTTACTTATTAAATAGAGATGAAAGCAAGTGACTTTTCACAGTCTACCACCTAAGTAAAGTTTAAATCCTAGTCTCCAGAAGAAAATTGTGACAGTATTCATTTTCACATAAATATTTACGTATACCATGCAAATTCATAATGTTCTAGGCTGACTCTGAATGTCGATAACAATAACTAACCTTTGTTAAGCACTTTCCATTCATTGGTCAATCCCTAGCCATTGTCTCTTCAACGTTCCCAATAACCCCTGGAAGTTTGGTATCTTCATTTTGCAGAAGAGGAAAATGGGAGGTTGACAAGATTAAGTGGTGGGGCCAGAGTCTGAGCACAGGGCCCCCAGTCTCAGGAAATCTCTTCTCCTTCTAACAGTGCTGTGCAGGACACAACCCGCATTCTTTGGCAGTTGGGGTGAGAGCCCTCACAGGTACTTTTATCCTCTTGTGGTCCTTCGTACCATAGTACGCTGAAGCTAGATCACTCACATTAACCCAGTTATATCTTTTCCCTAATCAGGATGGCGTGAACACTGCTCTGCTTTCACCATCTGTAGCCCTCCCTATTGCTCACAGCACCATTCGCTTGAGGTGTGCTACCCCGCAGGCCTGCCGACAGTACTTTAGAGGTACGTGTAAAATAAACTTTTGGTCCTAACTCACTTCGTTTCCACCAGCAAAAGACTCACTCCAATTTCATAAAGAAGAAGTGAAGAAAACATAAATGTGCTTCTTTGAAATGTGTCCTTCACACAGGTAGGTTCAATGTAGGTTCAGGGAACATACATTGTCGGGGCTAATTGTCAGAAAGTCTCACCGTTAGCCTGCGTCGGGAGCTTCCCTTGTGTGCTGGGGCGCACCATAGGTGCTCGCAGTGAGGAATTCCACTGGAGCCCTGTTGTGCGCTCTTCATCAGGCTAATGGAACATTTTCCTCTCATTTTCTCCCTAGGGTGGCTGTAGGAGTACAACCTTATAATTGTTGTGCTTACTGTAATTGGAGGTAGTAGGAGTATATGTAATTTTATTGTCTTTCCTATGTGGTGGCAGTTTATTTATGACCTATAGATAATTCCCAGCCAGCAGCAGAAAACTCAGTTTGTATTACATTAGCAGTCCCTCTTAGGGAAGTGACTACTAAATAAACACTATTATGAACCACAAAGAACACATACTAGGGATGGCCCAGCATACCAAATATAAATTCACTACTACAAAGACTGACCCCTCTGGCTATCATAGGTGTTGGTTTTTGTCACTGAAATTAGTGGAGCCTTAATTTTTACTTTTCTTGAGATACATGAACTGAGCTTCATGAATCTTTTAGAGAGGCCCTCAGAGGCCACCACACACCTTCTTCAGAGTGATGGGGAGTCTTGTTCGGCCATTATGGAGTCCCTGGAGTATAACGAGCCAGGAGAAAAACATCAACATTCAGCATCTGCCCTTCCGATTCAGGGCCACTCGGCTGTGCTGAGCCGGCAGGACCCTCCCCAGGGACAGTGGGTCACCCTGGGGGCCTGGGAAACACAAGTGAGATCTGTGGAGGCACAAATATCTGCATTGCCAAATTTTGAGCTCCCACCACGTCTTTTACAAGATGTCACTCTTTAGGACATTGTGTATTTCTCTGTGTGGAAAATTCTCTACAATCTATGTGTTGCATTTAGTCTTCATTAAAGAGTAACTAAAGAGAACTTGGATGTTGACTATTTTGCTGTTTAAAATTGTTCCATTCAAGGACTACCTTTTATTTTTGGACAGAAAGTATCTACTAAGGTCAGTACACAGAGCTCATAAATATATATTTAAAAAAGGTTGGCATCCTTGCAAACACAACATTACATATTCTACCCCCATTAAAATATTTAACATCTAAGAATTTAATGCTGGCCAGGATGCATAGGTAAGTATCTGGATTGTTAAAAGTTACAAACTGCCAATTGGCATTGCTCATGTATCTATTATGTGGCAAGCACAATGCTAAGAACTTCACAGATATTCTTTCATTTTAAACTACTACAGTAGGCACAATAATGGCCTTCTAAAGATGCCCATGTCTTAGTCTCTGAAACCTGTATGTTACTTTATAAAGCAAAAGGGACTTCACAAATGGGATTAAGTTAAGAGTCTTGACTATTCTGGATGGTCTCTCCTCTTATAAGGAGGTAGGAGGCTCAGAGTCAGAAAAGAAGACATGACAAGGGAAGCAGAAATCAGAGTGATGAGACCACAAGTCAAGGAATGTGGGCAGATTCTAGATGCTGGAAAAGGCAAGAAAACAGATTCTCCCTCCGGAGTCCCCCAAAACAACGCAGCTCTGCCAACCCATTCTCAATTTCTGACCACCGGAACTGTGGACAATACATTTGCGGTTTTTTAAGCCACTAAATTTGTGGTAATTTGTTATAGTAGCAAGAGGGCACTAATACAACTCCCAACAATTTTGCAAAACAAACTTACCATCTCTATTTACTGACGAAGAAACTGATATGTCATGGGTATCTAGCAGCTTAACTCACCTGGCTTCCTCTCAAAATGCACAGTGTGTAGCTTTTTTTGAGTGTACCTGCATTCTCTTTTGAAGCAAATGGGCTCTCTCAAGGCTCTGAAAACGTTGCAAGATGTACGAGTTAGGTAACTCACTAACTGGACATGCTTTTGCTTTCAGTCATCAGGTTAGATGACTTTTTAATAAGCTTAGCTGAGATTTTTATCTTCTAAAAATGTGGCAGGTTTTAGAGGTTAATTTAGCATTTCTGATATCTGAGCTTCAGGTATTATTCCTTCTTTTGGCCAACATTTCCCTGTGTCTCATCATTTAAGTTTATACTCATTAATTATCATTAACTACTAATACCAGAAGGGAATAAACTGTCTGTGAGGGGAAGGGGCTTGATGTGTTTCCCAGTTTGCAACAAATTTAATCATGCTGGATTTAGGAGAAAGATGTCATATTCCAGTTTCAACTTCACCACCCATATAAATGGAGAACACACTGTTGCATAGTTAATGGTCATTTCCAATGTCTCTAGCATCCTGTGCTTCCCTGAGTTCTCAGCAAGTCTACACATGATGGTCTGAGCCACAGGGATTTAAGTCTCTTCTGGTTTTAAGCACATTTGGCTTTATAGTAGATATGTGTTTATTGCCCATCACCCCTGTCTATGTGGTACAAGTGAGGGCAACCTCACCATCCCTATGTGTCCTAGGCCTGGCCAACCAGAGTATTCTGCCTCCTAACCACAGTGAGGTTCAGGGATCAAGAAGGATACGTGACCCAAGCTGGTCCAGAGTTCATCCTGGGACTTAACTGCCAGCGAAGGAAAGATGTTTTCTCTTCCACTTTGACAAGCTATCAGAATAATACAAGCCTCATGCATTTTGTGGCCATTTCCCCTGAATCTTGGGGGTCAGCCATCTGCTGCAAAAGAGAATGCAGCCAACACCCAGGACCTGAGAGTTAGAGACAGAAAAAAACAAGTTCTGACTTATCCAGCCATGCTTTTCCAGCTGCCCTGCCCCTGGACTCTCCTTGCACATAGCCAGCAAACACCCTTTCCAAACTTGCGTTAATTGGGTATGGATTTGTGATTAAAATAAATTTTTTAATTTGATTTTTCAAAAAGGTGATATCATACCTGAAATAAAAGGTATAGTGTGAAAACTTCTTCTCCACACTATTCCATCTGCCCAGTTTCCACCCTGTAGGTTAACATTCTCAATTTTTTTATGTAACCTTATAGATTTTCTTCATGCATATACAAGCAACTATAAAACTATATCTCTATTTTCCTCTATTTTAATACAAAGAGTATCACATTAAAAATATTATTTTCTACTTTGCTTTTTTCATCTAACAGTGTATCTTGTCGGTCTTCTCCTGTCAGTGGGTGGGAGCTTCTTCACTCCTTTCAGCCGCCAGGTGGTATTACAGGCCTCATTCTGATCAGAAGAATCTCGGAAATGCAGGTTGGTTTTGAGGAGCTGGGTTAACGCCATGAGAAAATAGTTTCACTCCATGGCAAAGAGCATACAGAATTTCTAGACCCATTTTTAAAGTAAATCTACATCTCCTTTTTTTAAACATCTTAACAAGTTTATTATTCCCCAGAGGTTAACATCAAACTTTAAGGTTACATTTGCCACAAAAATTTTGAATGACCCCTATGTGGTCTTGAAAAATGAACCCAGTGCAAATAGGTTGTAAATTGAAGACCTGCAATTCAATTTGGTTTACAAATATGTGTTCTTTGTACAGTATTTTTAACTTTTTTAAATTATTAGAAAATGATTAAAAATTTTAAGTTGGGTTATTTCATATTAATATCTAAATTTTTCATTTTATATTAAAATATAGATTTCTGATTTCCATGGACAACTTGGAATACTCATCTCCACAAGGCAACAACAAGCTGGAGTTCTGTAGCAAGCACTCACTCAGAGCATTTCCTTCACAGTTCTCCACAGCTCCTGCTGCCATGGTCCCCCAGCTGTAAGGCCAAGGGCTTCTTGCCATAGATTCTTATTGCATACTATTATTTCTCTGTAATGTGACTCAGTAAACACCTGTGTAGCTCCTATGGACATTTGATTATGTACCTTTCACTTTAATATATTTGAATCCTGAGGAGCTTCAAGAAGACCCCTTAGAAGAAGAGTTATTTTTCCAAGACGATGTTCAGGGCAGGGAAACAAAGTCATTCTTTTTTTCCATCTTCTTCATTAATTTCTTTGGTCTAATAGTGAAAGGAAAAAAAGGGAAAAAATACTACCGTTTAGAGAAATCTCAATACATAAAGTACTTAGATAAAGGTTTTCTTGCTCATTCTAACTGGCACAATTAGTGCATAATCGGCTTTCTTTCCACCTTTGATTCAGCTCTTGATCATGCAGAAATCAGCATCTTCAATTACTCAGTCCTTCCTAATGTCAAATCTAGATTTCAGGTAAAAACTGAGATCCAAGAGAATATTTGTATATTCCCTACTGTCCCCAGCACAATCTAAACCAGGGCAAGGAGATTTCCAGCCAAGATGGAGGAGTAGGTAGACATACTGTGCTTCCTTGCACAACCAAAAGAAGGACAACAATAAATTTAAAAACAAAAAACAACCAGAACTGACAGAAACTCTAACTGTATGGAAGTCTGACAACCAAGGAGTTAAAGAAGAAACACTCACCCAGACCACTAGGAGGGGTGGAGACAGACAGCCAGGCGGAGAGGACTCATGGCAAGGCAGTGGCTGGCGGACTGGTCGAGGTGGCAGCTATCAGACAGGGCAGTCCCACACTCAAGTACAGATAAACCAGGAGGAACAACTAGGGAGTGAGACAGACCACGCAACCCAGAGTTCCAGTGCAGGAAAATAAAGTCTCAAAGCCTCTGATTGAAAACACCTGTGGGGGTTGAGGCAGCGGGAGAAACTCCCAGCCTCACAGGAGAGCTCACTGGAGAGACCACAGGGTCCAGAATGCACACAAGCCCACCCATCCAGGAATCAGCACCAGAAGGGCCCAATTTGACTGTAGGTAGTGGGGGAAGTGACTGAAAACCAGCAGAGAACAGAGCAAGTGCCATTGTTCTCTCTCAGACCCTCCCCCACAAACAGCATCACAATGCAGAGATGTGGTTGCCCTTCCCTGGTGAACACCTAAGGCTCCGCCCCTTACTATGTAACAGACACACCAAGACAAAAAAAAAAAAAATGGCCCAAATGAAAGAACAGATCAAAGCTCCAGAAAAAATACAACTAAGTGATGAAGAGATAGCCAACCTATCAGATGCACAGTTCAAAACACGATCATCAGGATGCTCACAGAATTGGTTGAACATGGTTGCAAATTAGATGACAGGGGGAGATTAAGAATAGCATAGAATGTAGAAGCCAAAGAACTTATATATATATATGACCCATGGACATGAACTAAAGAGGGGGAATGTGGGTGGGAGGGGGTGCACAGGGTGGAGGGGAATAAAGTGGGGGAAATGGGGCAACTGTAATAGCATAATCAATAAAATATATTTAAAAAATAAAAATAAATAAATAAAAATCTTTTTAAAATTAAAAAAAAAAATAAACAGGGCAGGTACTCAGTAAAAACATGTTAAACTTCCACATAAAGATGGCAAGTTAAACATAAGACATTTCCTCTGTCACCCTTACAAAACACATACACACACAAAGGATTTTTTAAAAAAGAAGCATAAGTCTCAAAGACAATGGGAAAGGAGGTGATAGCAATAAAATGTTGGAAGCTGAAAAGCAGGAGAACAGGATCTTACCTAATAAACCAAAGAAAGTTGAATCCTAAGACAATGGTGGGAAAAGCAGAAACCCAACACCCATCCCTTCTTCTACCTGGCAGGGAACTGGGGCCTGATTCCTTCAGAGAGCTAAGAAAAGAAGGCCTGTGCACTGGGGGCTTGAGGAACAGTTAGTGGTGTGGACATCATATTGAAAAGAGGAGAGGTAAGTAAAATATGTGTGCATACGAAATGTTGAAATCACTGTCAGCCTCTTCCCCAAACTGGCTCCCAGAAAGCAGACAGTGAGGTCTATACCATGCAAGAGTGAGCAAGTTTCTTCTTTGGAAATCTGACTTCACCACAAAAAATGACCTAGATATACTGATGTGAGGTGGACATTGTCATAAACAGGGCTGCCCAACCGCACTACAGTGAGGCCCACAGTCACCAGGCCTCCCTGGCTAAGCCCAAGCCTTTCACCAAGCTTTTAAGTGATACAACCTCAATTATTACTGAGCAGGCAAGAATCCCCAGGTACATGAGGAAAACCCTCAACATAAAAGACAAAGTCCAAATGAACAAAAGAAAAAAGAGATGAACTGTAACTTGGAAGAAACAAAGACTACAGGAGATGAAAACCTATAAAAAAGCTATCATTAAAATGCTCAGAGAAATAAGAGATGATGTTGCATCCATGAAACTAGAGATTCTAGTACAAAGAAATAAAAAGATGTAAAAACAAAAAGAATTCTTGGAAATTAAAAGTATAGTAACAGAAATTAGAAATTTAATAAATAAATTAGAAGAGAAAATGAAAAACTGTCCTAGAAATTAGATGAAA
>VMDR010030058.1:0-12515 GCA_007922815.1 Macrotus californicus
AGCCGCCGCCCCGCCGCGCGAGTCCTCTCCGCCCCTCCTACCGGTCTGGATGTAAGTTTCTTAGTTTCTTGGTTGTCGGACTTCCATACGGTTCGATTTTCTGTTAGTTCTGGTTGTTTTTTGTTTTAAAATTTGTTGTTGTCCTTCTTTTGGTTGTGAGAGGAGGCACAGTGTGTCTACCTACGCCTCCATCTTGGCCAGAAGTCCCTAAACTTACAAAAGATTTTTTTGCCAAAATTTATCACCAACTTGCATGTATTTACAGAAAGAATGTTTATAACTTGATAATGTGTTAGCAAAGTAAGGCAGGCTTAGTTTGTGGATACTATGTTTGAGAAAACAACTCTTAAAGCTAAAAAAATATAAAGGCCTCTGTTCCTTGCCACAGGGATTCCACTTCTAGTTTATCCTCCAAACACACTCTCCCCACTTGTACAATGTATGTTCAAGTTATTGACTGCAGCACTGTTTACAATAGTCAAAGACTAGAAATAACCTAAATATCTATCAGGAGAGCAACTTACATAAATTACGGTAAACCACACATGGTACACTACGTAGAGAAAAGAGTGAACTCACATAAATGACGGTAAACCACACATGGAACACTATGTAGAGAAAAGAGTGAAGCTCTTTAGAATACTGATATGAAAAAAATCTCTAAAATATGTTGAATGAAATAACTAACAAGGTGCAAAATCACTAAATACTATGCTTCCATTTATGTGTAACGAGGATAGGAAAGAAACTAATCTGCTAGTATAGACATAAAAATCTCTGGAAAGATAAGGAAGCTAACAACGGTGTTTACTTGTTTTGGGGAAGGTGGCAGGAACTGAGTGGCTGAGGAAAGGGGTGGGAAGAAGACGTCACAGAACAGCTTTTTACATTTATTGATTTTTGAACTATATGAGTATACTGTTTATTGAAAACATAATTTTTTAATACAGATTTTATTTTTTTACTTTAAGAGAGAGGGGAAGGAAGAGAGAAAGAGAGGGAAAGAAACATCAATG
This sequence comes from Macrotus californicus, assembly GCA_007922815.1. Taxonomy (NCBI): domain Eukaryota; kingdom Metazoa; phylum Chordata; class Mammalia; order Chiroptera; family Phyllostomidae; genus Macrotus; species Macrotus californicus. The sequence continues at coordinate 1,017 of VMDR010030058.1, forward strand.
TGCAAGAGATACACTGACTGGCTGCCTCTCACACACCCCCTGGGGACCTCACCTGCAACCCAGGCATGTGCCCTGACTGGGAATTGAGCCAGTCACCTTTCAGTTCGCAGGTTGGTGCTCAACCCACTGAGCCACACCAGCCAGGGCTGAAAACATAATTTTAAGCAAAGGCATAGCATGTCACTCTACTCAGTCTTAGTACATAGCAAGCAAAATACTGTACTGGCAATTAATCATTGCAATTTTTTATTTCTAATTAATCATATATGTATATTACACGTAAAACATCTAGTACAATAACAAACATGATAGGTGTTCAATAAGTACAGGCTATAATCAGCAACAGATGGAAGGTTGCAGTCAGTAATGGAATAGAGGGGATATTTGCTTTCTACCATTCTCACAGCAGTTTAAAATATCCTATGAAAAATGTGTGCTTTGTTTTAAACAATGGGTATTTACTACTTTTGTAATTAAAAATAATTATCAAAGGAAAGATCTGCTTTGGTGGGGCGGCTGCACGGAGTAAGTAGGAACATGAGAGTATCCAGGAAACAAATGGCAAGCCATGAAACTCTTGCAGAAATTTACTTTATTTAGTGTGAGAAACAAAAAACAAGAACAATGATTGTAAAGAACAAATCAATAAAAATTGATACGCATTTTTGGAAAACCAAATAGTTTCTTTTCATACTTTAAGTTTCTGGGCACACAGAGGGTAGCTGCCTAGAAGTTTAAAATGCAGTATGGCTAACTGTTTGCTGTGACTGAGTAAAAGATGCTATCTTATTTATTATATCCCACTCCTTTCTAGCAAAAGGATACAAAAGGGGAAAAGGATAAATATCGAATAAATTTACAAAACAAATGTTCACCACTGAGTTTTCATTTGTTCCTTGAAAGAGCTAAGCTGGGAAGACAAGTCCCACTGTAACCACAGCTGTAGTGACCTTGAGAGAATGAAAGATCTTCAGAGGCCAAAAAACAAAGTCAGGCTTAGACATTTGATTAGCCAATAGTACAAGAGAGAAGGACACTTGGCTTCAGGACAGGGAAAGCTAAATGTCAATATGAAAGGTAGTTAAGGAACAGCAAATTAGAAGGATATAGACTAATTCTCAGGTTGGGGGCAATATGAATATGGTGACTGGCTCTATACACACAAATGGGGCCTTAGCGAAACTGCAGAGGACTGATCCTTAAACCAATCACATCTTTGCCAATCTCTGTCACCTGCGGAAGAGGAAACAGAAAAAAGTTAGGGATCTGTGAGGGTGAGAAGCCTAAGAAGCTTACTCCCTCCACCCCTCAATGAGCATAGTAGAGGGCTTTGTTATTGGTAGTGATCAATAAAGAACAGTGAGGAGAAGCTCTAGTTTTATCAAGTATCACTTCCTCAAGGAGGTGGGGGCAAAGGCGAAAATGGACGAAAGCACTTTTTTCCCTTTTCCCTTCCCTCAATATCCTAGATGCATTTCCTTTATTTTTAAGTTAGTCCCCTTGCCTCAAGGCTAGACCAATTCTTTTTTTAAAATTCTCACTCGAGGATATGTTTATAGGTTTTTAGAAAGGAGGAAAAAAAAGAGAGAGAGAAGGAAACACTGATGTGACAAGAGAAACATCTGTCTTGTATACACCCTGACCAAGAATTGAACCCACAACCTACATATGTTCTCTGACTGGGAATTGAAGCTGAAACTGCATCCTTTTAGTGTACGGGACAATGCTCCAAACAAGTGAGCCACCTGGCCAGGCTAGATGCATTTCTTGAGGACAGTACTTACTGTGGTGACCCTGCAGGTTTGACCCTTGAATTCAGGGGAATAGCAGGCCCCACTGAGTGGACACTTCTCTACTGGCTTTCCACGGTAGATGGGCCGATAAGATGCAGCACAGATGTCAAAAGGGTTGTGCATGTCATAATTAAGTTGGTAGGCATCTGTGGGGTTCTTCTCACAGGCAGCCAGGATTTTGCGGGTCTAAGAGAGGGAAGTAATATTTTATTTTAAGAGGACTGAAAGCTGCACACAACTCTAATGATTTCATCTTCATGGGTCAGTAGTTTCTTTGATGCAGGATAAAATTGTACTAAATGAATGCAGAATACATCCTCTATACAGGACAATATATGAAAGGGTTAATGGTTACCATTCCTGTGGTATCAGGCTTTTCCCTTCTCAATACCAAAGAGGCTCCATGAATCTGGACCCATATTCCTCGACCAAGTCTGAGAATTATCAGGGTCAGGCCAGAAAGAGTTAGAACTGGCTTCACTGCTCAAGAATGCTTTTGGAGAACACAATGGGACATGTATGTAGAGGTTAGTGGTGGTGGTAATGGGAGATCTGGAGCTTAAGGGCAGGCAGAGGGTTATTTTCAGATATGATGGAGCTATTCTAGGTTGCCGGTCATTCTCACTCTTTTTGTTGAATATCATTCAGTGCTTTTTTCAGAGGCAAGGCCCTGGTCTTCTACTCCCTCCATGTAAGAGCACATCTAGTTCCCTTATGTTCACTGAAGGAGTTCCTACCTGCTGAGCCACTTCTGGCTTGGGCCCTAGTTCCAACAGGCGCCGAGCAAAGGTGGCAGCTGTTTTAAAGTTCTTGAGCTTGAAGAAGAGATTGAGGGCTGTCCGGAGCACCAGGATCATGTGCACAGGCTGCAGGTTTGAGTGGGTGAAATAGGCTGCCATCTGGTGGAAAGAAAGAGGAATACATGCCAGGCTGATGCTACAGCTGAGACAGGTCATTCACAGGTGCCACACATGCATTAAAAAATAAATACATAAAAAATTAAAAAAACTAAAAGCAGGACTGGATATAAAGCAGAGAAGTGTTCTGCTTTCTAGATATGGAAGACTGATGGGATAAGGAAGAAGGGTGGAGAAATACATTCACTCCTCACAGAAAAGGGACCAAATTTCTTATTCTCCAGGTTGAGATCTGGGTATGGAATTCAGACCTAAGAGGATGAAGGGAAGGACACTTCTTTACGGCTCAGAGGGCCAGAGATCTTACCTCACAGATGCGCTTCTGTTGTTCCAGAGTCTCTTTGGGCAGCTTCTTCCTTTCTATCTCCATGGACAAACCCACAATGTACTCACGGCATATGGTGATGAGCTGCTGAGCCTGGAGAGAGGGGCAAAGGAAGGTCACGGTAGAGGCAAGAATGTGGGGATGCCCATGACTAGGACACATAGCTAGACCCCACCTAACCTCTGAAATCTCCTGTTTATTGTCCACAACAAGGAGTGGTACACTGAGTAAAATGGAACGGAATTTTTCCACAGCTTCCTCAAACTTGCCAACTGTGGTGAGCTGGTAGCACAGCTGCAACCGTTGGATGAGGTCATTAAGCTTCAGGCCCACAGCTGGTACACTATTCTTCAGCCCTGCATCCTTCCTAGAAAGGGAAAAGTAGGAAGACAACAGACAATCAGGAGTCCAATAGGACTCAACTTCTTCTCCTGGCAACATGATCACAATTACCCTACTAAAATAGCTGGGAAATAGGATGCAGGTGTAAACCAAACCTTATAGAGTTAACAAGACAAAGATCTTTTCCTACTAGGAAACCTCAGCTTTGGGGCAAATGTGGCCGTCCCTGAAGCTACAACCTGAAATATCTATGCCAGGATGGAACAGATAAAAGCCAGAAGCAAGGGGCCTTACCAATTGCGATTAGGGTAGCCATACATGGAGGGCAGGCAGGGCAGAGCCTGATAGGTGGTACGGCCTCGGGCATAGGTCTGCAGGAATAGTTGCTTGTAGGGGCCAAACTGAGTTACCCCTACCTGGTCATGAAGGAGCTGGAATGTAGGAAGAAAAAGACATAAGGATGTTGGCCCTACCACTTAAAAACTAAGGTACTTAACTTCTCTGTACTTGTTTACTCATCAGTAGATTATACTTAGTTATAGGACCTACCTCACTCAATAATACCTATAAAGCATTTAGGATAGTGTCTGGGACACAGTCAATAGTGAAAAGATATTAGTTGCTGCAGTTGTGGTGGTGGTTATTATTGCTATTATAGCACATCACTGAGCGTTCAAAACATGTACCTATTCATGAAGGGATGCTTCTTACTTCACTAATATAAGCCAGAAAGCAGGCTGTAAAATGAGTGGAAGATGGCTGGATGGATCTACCCTAGGAGATTACCAAACTAAATGGAAAGCTGGTAAAAGGAAGGCCTTATAAGATAAGTTTCCTCAGTCAAGACCAAGGGTTTCAATGATAAATACAAGCCTGTCCCCTTGTGGGTGGGATAATTTGTTTGGTTAAAGTGAGTTAACCATCTCCCTGAAACCCTGGTCGAGATACACTCAACAAAAGCCGAAGTTCCTTTAAGACTTACCCGCATGGCGGTTTCAAAAGAGCCTGCAAGGATGTGATCAACTGGAAGCTGAGAGTTATTGCACCAGATCTAACAAGAAACAGAAAACCCAAGCCAAGTGAGATCTTGTTCTTACTCTTCCCAAACTCTCCTATGTTGTATCTACAGTAGAAAAGTATCAATACTCTTTAAACATCAATCAATTATAGCCAGCTCAGAAATATTCGTCCCCACAGAGCTATGTTTCCCTGCTTACCTGAGTTGGGCTGGTTCCCTTGGTGGGGGGCACAAAGAACCCATCCTCAGCCCCACCAGCTGCCCCAGGGGGTACATCCTAGGGGAAAAAACAAAAAGTATGTCATTATTTTAAAGCCATTTAAGCACTCTGTCCTGATGTCTCTAAACAGAGCCCTTTACCTTGTTTTTAGCCTCTGTTGGGAAGGAGGGGTGGTGGTTGTGGGAAAAGACCCTCAAAATAGGAGCAGCTTGACCAATAATAAAATGATAAATCAAAAGCTTGCTGACAAAAAAGCTTGCTGCCTTTTCATAAGCCGATACTGGCACAACCCTGATTACCTTATTCTTCTTTCTTTGAAGTGGGAGATAAAGCATCAGATTAGGAGGGTCTAGACTCGTTTTCTTTTGTGGCCCTCAGGACTGGGGTGGTGGTGGCAGGGGGCAATAAGGCCTCTGGCTTCCACAGGGAGAAGGAAGAACCTTACAGGGGTAAGAATTCCACATACCAACTCAGGAGGGAGCTCCAGATCTTCTTCTACATCCCAGCCACCACCTTCTTCCTGTCCCTTCCCAAGAGCGTCATCCCCCAAACCTTCTGGAGCCTCCACAAACCCGTCTGTAAGGAAAATCCAGGGTCAGAATAGATCCTTGTAGTGACAGATTCTTAGCCAAACATCCTTGAGATCCTTGTTAATCCCATGGTTTGGAACCCTGCAGAACTGCCCATAGCCTACTATCCTAAACCAGAGGGGCCATCTGCCCAGACCATTCCTAGCACAGTATTCTTACCTTCATCCAGCTGCAGCTCTGCATCCTCTCCCCAGCCCTCAGTACCAACTGTGTCGATGTCAATGTCAGCAGCCAGTGCTCCCCCCTTCCCTATAGAAGGAAAGGACAAAAAAGAAGCTGGTTATAGTCAGGCAAGTCTGAGATATGGCCTCCTCTGCAGACAAGTTGCATGCTTACAAAAGGTGACAAGGTGCTGTCCACTTACTGATTTTATTATTTACTTTTGTGATATATAAATTATGCTAACTTTCAGTAGGTTTCACAGAGGGAACAGAAAAGACAGCGAAACAACTGGCCTTCCTGCTACCAAAACTGCCTCTTAAACTATTTTTTACTTACCAACCTTTGGCTGCTATGGTTCCAAATCAGGGAGTACAGTCAACTTTAGAATTTCTTACCGAGATCTTTGCTAAGTTATCAGTCCAGTGTGCACAGGGCATGAGGACAGAGTCAATTAGAGGAGTTGGAGGAAAGATGGTAGGCACAAAATGCCCAAGGATCTATTTAGGCTCTAAGTCAGAAGAAATGATTTAGTAGACATATCCGAGAAGAGAGGAGAAGGGTTATGGGTGGGTGTGGTGGCACACATCTGCATATGCTGATATAACAGAATTTGAGGTAGCTGAATTTGCACCTTTATCATTGTTCATCACGAGTGATAAAATACTGGAGAGTATTACTACATATATGGTAAAACCTAAGGAAATACACCAAAATCTTATTAGCAGTGGTTATCAGAAGCATGGACTAAGAGTGATGTCTTTTTTCCCACCTATTTTTAAATGTTAAGGATCTCATAATGCTTTTATTTGGATTAGAAAGACTATACTATGACTCTTGTTTGGCATCTCAGTACTTCATGAGGTACTGCATAAAATACTCTCAGTACTTCATACAGGAAAAAGACAGATGAGAAGGACAGGAGAGCAGATGGTACTCTTTAGGACAGTTCTTCTTTTAATGTAGTTTTTTATCAATCTTTTCTAAAACTGAATTTTTTTAGAGAGAGAAACACTGATTTATTGTTCCACTTATTTATGCATTTATTGGTTGATTCTTGTATATGCCCCGACTGGGGATTGACTCCAGCAGCCTAGGTGTATCAGGATGATGTTCTAACCAACTAAGCTACCTGACCAGGGCTCTGGGACAGTTCTTCACAAAGCAAACAACAAAAATGCTATGGAAGAAGTGGGCACTTACCCTTGCTGGCAATGGAGCCTTCAAAGAACCCTTTGGACACAGTCAATAAGGGCCAATTGGTATCCAATGGCATGATAGGTGCAGGTGGCTGGAGCAACTTGGCATTAAGGTCAATGTCTGGAATCTGAAAGGTAGAAAAAGGTTAAAAGCAAACAGCTCTCAGGAATCATGTAGGGAAGGTAATAGAGCCTCAGGTAGGACAGTGATATCTGTAGGTTTAAAAAGTCCCAGAGATCTCAGAGTTAATCCTGTAATCAGAGACACACATGTAAATAAAGACTCACTCTCTCCTTCTCTGGGTCAAATGACTCCTTCAGGCTCTCAGCTTCTTCATCTAAGCCATGGGTAGCAGCTGTGAGATAGGCCAGTGACTCTGTAGAGAAAACAGACTTTGTGGTATAGGTACATTTCTAAGTGAATGCTGCAGTGGGTAGGCAGAGTCAAAGATGTCTCCCCAGTGATCCCTTTCTCCTGGTTCAAGTCCTTGCATAATCCCCTCCCCTTAAGTGTGGGCTGGACTTGCTGACTGCTTCTAATGAACAGAACATGGCAGAAGTAATGAGACATCAATCCTGAGATTAGGATATAAAGACTGGCTTCTATCTTGGGTGCCCTTTCTTGCTCACTTGCTCTGAGGGAAATCAGCTGTCATGTTGTAAACAGCACTACAGAGAAGCCTACATGGCAGAAAAATGCTATCTTCCAGCCAGCAGCCAGCGGGGACCTGAGGACTGCCCACAGACAATTAGTGAGTATGGGGGTGGATCCTCCTCCACTTGAGTGTTTGTTGAGATGTCTGCAGCCTTGGCCAACACCTATATTGCAACCTCAGGAGATACAATGAGACAGAAGCACCCAGCTAAGCCATGCTGCATATTGAAATAGTCAATGATTGTTGTTTTAAAGTACTAAATTTGGGTGCAACTTATTAACAGTAATAGATGACTAATATAGTGGTTTCCTTAAGATCTACAACCAATATTGATGAGAATCTGGGAATCATTGCTGACTCCTCTTTTAAACATCCCACATCCAGTCCTTTAATAAATCATGTTGATTCTACCTTTATATGCCAAATCTGACCATTACTCACCCCTTCACTGCTAGTACCTTGGTCCAAACTACATCTTTTCTTTCTTGTTCCCTAATGTATCCCACATGCTAGTACAATGCTTGGTATATAGTGACATCTTTAAAAAAAATCCCTTGAATATATAAACAACTGAGCAAAATTTCCAGACTTAAACTGAAAGAATAAAATTCTAATGGCATCCAACTAACTGCATTAACTAGCATGCCTGCTCCAGGATCTTTTAAAACCTTCTAACTCCCCATTACTATTAAATATTTTCGTAAGAGTGCTTGGCCAGACTGAATATTCTGGCTGTGACTCCATTTGGCTTTGAAGAAAGTCTAAGCATGGTAGGAGCATACTGTCTCTTCTGAAAACCTGCACAATGAAGGCAAATCCCTCACTTACCACTATATATGAACAACTCACCATGAAGAGAAAATACTTTCTAAGTCCCCAAAGGAGCTGGTAGGTTTGGTTAGATACTTACTCTGCCCACAGTTCTTCAGGATCCGCACCCGTTCTGACACATCACCCAGGTACAGGGCATTCTGATAATGGCCACTCATGTCCTTTCGAATCTCAGCTGTACCAAGTCAGTTAGAGACACCAATTAGGTCTTCTCTCTTAAGTTCTCTCTCTCCTCTATTTACCTTCCTCCTTCCCCCAAGGGTCCCTCTTTCAGCCCTAGTTTCTGGGGCCTCACCAATCTTCATCATCTTGCGAAGTTTCTCTAAATTGCCAGTGATAAGGTACAGGAAGGAAAGTTTGTCAAAGTTTTTGGTGCGCTGATAACACATTTCCACAATCTGGTGGTTCCCCTGTAGCAATGCCACTTCTCCCAGCTTTTCCCAGCAGTTCTTGTCATCCAGTGCTTTGGCTGCTTCCAGGGCAATCTAAAGAATCCCCAGGGTCACAGTTAACAGGATGGGTACTGTGCTTCCAAACCAGGGACTACAGTCAAAGTGTCTGCCTCTAAATAAATTTCCCAAGGAACCCTCTATACTTTCAATCACACCTAGTTTTCAGTCTAATTCTACTGAAAATCCCATAAAAAAATCTGATCCATTTGGAGCCAAGGACAGAAGAATTATATCACATTACCCTCCTCAGAAATTTATTTTTTACAAAATTATCTCCTAGCAGTTGCTATTTCCATAGGACCAATTCTTTCTTAAATACCTTATTTCCTACTTGCCAAGTCTGAAGGGGCTTTAAGAAAGACAGAAGAAATAATAAAAGAAGGAAGTTCCAAATTGAAAAATCAATGTTCCTAAGCCCACTCCCTAGTGAAAAATATTGCCTATAGACCCTAGGCCCCAACATTTAGTAAGTACTCTTTCATCTAAAGTAGCCAATCAGGCTACTTAGGAAGTAATGCGATTTTTCTAATTCCATGCTATCTTGCTTTTATTCTAGAAGTTATTGGATTCAGACTGAGTATGACAACAGTAGAAACGCTGTGGCAGAAGCAGATAGGAAAAAGCAGAGATGGGCAAACAGCAACAGAAAGATGGCTCTATCTAACAACTAAAAAAAAATCCCAAATTCTCTTATAATGCCTGAAGAAGCAAGCCTAGAATAATGCCTTCCCAATGCCACCCTAATCCTCTTACCTTCTCCACACTGATATGGAGCACATAACCACATTGTTCTCACCTCAATGTTTCCACACTCTAGTGCCAGACTAAAGCGAGTTTTCTCATCCTTGACAAAATGCAGTGCCACTTCAGGATAGCCCTTCTTCTGGAGATAAGCAATGATAGACTGGCCTACTAGTTTGGCATTTCTTACCATGTGTAGTACCTAGACATTTGGGTTGGGGTAAGGCAGGAAATAGAGATTACTTACAGGAAAAATGGAGTGTTGCCCCTCTCAATACTCCCAGCTTGTTTTCTTCTTTCATACCTCATCATATTTTCTGTTGATAAGGGCCAGCTTGAACTTGAACTCAGTAGGATCAATAGTGAGCACACGAGGACGACACTCCCTATCTAGGCAATATACATTGTTGCCTTTCACTCTTGTGACATAGATGGGTAAATCCAGAGTTCGAATGATCCCATAGTCCCTAAGAGGAGTAAGAGAGAACAACTCTCAGGGAGTCAGGGGGAAAATTCAGCCTGCAAAAAAATGGAACAAGCCTAGGACATAGCCTTTTATCTTATTACCCTTTTGTCAAGTACCATTTAAACAATGGTATACATGGGAAATGATGCAAAAAAGAGCAGGACTAAAGCCATATTTACTTATTTTATTATTTCATATGATGGAGAAAGATAAGGGCAAATAGTATAATCTTTCTTCATAAGTTATTAATTTAGGAGTTAATAGACACAGCTATAGGAATCAGACCTAAAAGTTAACTCAAGTTCTGATATATAATCAATAGCCTGGTATGGACAGTTAACTTGCTCCGTATAAAGTATAGAAGAAAGCAGAAGAGAGACAGACGTGCAGAGTTCTTACACACAAAGAAATTTAACTGAAATGAAAATAAAAAGTTTACAAATTAAAATTTATAGCTAACATAATACTTCAGGGATAACTTAGCAGGGTGTCAAACTCATTTTCACCAGGGCCACATCAGCCTTGTGGTTGCCTTCAAGTGGCCGAATGTAATTTTACAACTGTTTAAATGTAACTACTCCTTAACAGTTAAGCAAAAGCTGGTGCTGCCACGGGGTAGAAACAAGGTGCTGGGCTGGATAAAACAAGGTGGAGGGCCAGATTCGGACTGCCGGCTTTGCATTTTGCCACCTGTGATTTATAGTGTTAAATGCATATACTATATTAGGAGAAATACTGAGAACTAATGAGCTTTAATGCATATATTAGGAGAAAGACCAAAAATTAATAAGTATCATCTCAAAATTTTTATTGATCTTTTTAAAGTTAAACCAATAATGTATTTAGAAGAAAATAATAAAGCCCAGAGTAGAAACTAAGAAATAGAAAACAATAAAATATCTAGGAATAAGTCAGCCAAGGATGTAAAAGATCTCTTCTTGGAAAATTGTAAGACACTGAAGAAGATACAAATAAGTGGACGCACATACCATGTTTATGGACAGGAAGAATTACCATCATTAAAACATCCATACTACTGGGACTTCCAGACAAGAAGGAGGTATAGATAGACATACCTTGCCTTCTTGCACAACAAAAAGGACAATAACAAATTTAAAAACAAAAACCAACCAGAACTGCCAGAAAATCGAACTGTATGGAAGTCCGACAACCAGGGAGTTGAAGAAGAAACATTCATCCAGAATAGTAGGAGGGGCAGAGATAGGAAGCTAGGGTGGAGAGGAGGCACAGCAAGGCAGGGGCTGGTGGACCAGGGTGGGTAAGGCACTGACTGGCAGACCAGGCAGTTCCACACTTGCTTGCGGATGAGTCAGGAGGGACAACTGGAGAGCAAGAAGAACTGTGTAACCCAGAAATAAAGCCTCAAAACCTCTGGCTGTAAAAACCTGGAGGGTTACAGTGGGGGGAGAAGCTCCCAGCCTCACAGGACAGTCTGTTACAGAGACCTACAGGGTCCAATAAAGTACACAAATGCACCCATCCAGGAATCAGCACCAGACGGGCCCAATTTGCTTGTGGGTAGCAGGGGGAAATGGCTGAAGGCCAGCCAAGAGCTGAACAAGAAGCACTGTTCCCTCTCAGACCAGTGCCCACACACAGCACCACAACTAGTACAATGGGTTGCCCCACCTGGTGAATATCTAAGCCTCCGCTCCTTACTACATAACACCAGTGCTGAGATAAAAAAAAAAAAAAAAAAAAAAAAAAAAAAAAAAAAAAAAAAAAAAAAAAAAAAAAAAAAAAAAAAAAAAAAAAAAAAAAAAAAAAAA
>VMDR010030059.1:0-12516 GCA_007922815.1 Macrotus californicus
ACTCAGATCCAACTCAAATTTGCCTACGTAACAAAAATAAAAATGAATTTATTTTTTAGGCAACAAAGAAAGCTATGGATAAAGCAAACCAAAGATAAGCTCATCCATATATTCACTTATATCTCTAAGTTCTGTCTTTGCTTTTCTGCCTTCCGCACATGGTGTCTCTCAATGATTCTAGCCTCACATTCCTCTGTGTTAAAAAAAGCACCTGCAGCATCTTCCAATAATCCCAGAGGTGATGGCTCTTTATCTTTTAATGATTCTGAATGTGTATCATTGATGTGTATATCCCTGAACTAATCACAGAACTCAGAGCAAATCTACATTCACAATTAATCAGGTCTGGGTTACATGTCAGAAACACATGGACTGGGAATGGTAATAGAGGGTGAATACACTGATGAAAATAATGAGAAGAGTAAATATACAATGTGTGTAGCAAAACTATGTCCCTTGTAGTCCAGCCTGATGGCTGCTCCACATTCTTATACACATTTTTAATTTACAAGCCCCTTTAAAGGTTATAGGCAACCCAGATGCACCTAAACATGCGATAACCTGTTCTCCAAAGAAATAAAAATTCCCAATATCAATCTGTTACTGCATTTAGCTTTAAACCTTGGACCTTTACAGGATATATATTACTCTTCGAGGGAATTGGATGCAGTGCCTCATTGTCTAAATGAAACCATTTATCACTCCCACTATACCCAGTATCCACTGGTAAAAAAAAAGACCAAAAAAAGTGAAATAAATGCTGAGCAGTTCAAAATACAAAAAGCCACAAGACCGATCACTCTGGAATTTGACACAAGACTCTATTTCTGTCCAATCTAACTGCTTACCTGATAAGAGGAAACATATATGCTTTTTACCTATCTATCCATTCATCCATCTATCTGTCTGTCCCCCCTTACTATTGCAGATATGAACACAGAAGACTTAGTCCCAATTGTTATTTCTATTGTTAAATGTAACAGTTGCATGTGGCTTGCAACCAAGGTCAGCCACTGCTGTTTAAAATTATTCAAATGGCCTTGGCTGTATAGCTCACTTGGTTCCAGTATTGTCTGGATCCAGCAAGATTGCAGGTTCGATCCCTGATCAGGACTGTTGAAGGAACAACCAATGAATGCATAAATAAGTAGAACAAAAAATCTCTCTCTCTCCTTCTCTCTCTAAAATCAATAAATAACATTTAAAAAAATATTCAAATGAAGACCCAAATTAAGGCTCTAGATTTTATTTATCAACTAAAAAAGGGTATAGCTCACTAAATACACCCATGCTAGCTAAGTTACCCATCACTGACTGAGTACCACAACACTGCTGCTCTGATCACAATTCTCGAATAGCATCCCACTTATTCTCAAGAAAGGCAACATCTTCACAATTACTACCTATATGCCCAATCCTAACTGGCTCCTTTTCATTTTTCTCCCTCCACTTTCACCTTCCCCAGCTAAAATGCTGCTCAGGCCACTACTCACTCATGTCCCAAGCCATGTAGCACTTAGACATTTCTCTGAAGTGCTTTTGCCCACTTCTCTGCAGTTCTCTCCCTCTTGTCTTTCATGTCTTTCTCCAAATGGTGTTCTCATCACCACAGTCACATTATATACTTCACTTATTTATTGTCTTTATTATCTTTCTGCTTACATTGTATTGCGGCTTCTCCAGGGAAGACACTTTTGTTTATTTTGAAAACTACTTTGTCTAACAGTCTACAGTGTCTGGATAAGTGCCTGAAAGAGTATTGATGTTCCAAAAATACTTATTTAAAAAAAACTCAGCAAAACGGTATCACTATAAGCCTTGGAATAATCTAGGAATCACCGTATATGTTCTTAATAAGGCAGGTTACTAAAGTTTTAAAAGTCTTAATTCTGATATTTTGAAAATGGGAATCATATCTATTTCTCTAAATTCATAAAATCAACTTAATGAGCTATATTTAAAGGTTATTAGAGCAAAGGCTGTAATACAGACTCAATAAATATTAGTTTGATTTCTTCCTTTCTTCTTGTTCTATATATATTCAAAGATCATCTCTATTAATTATTTAATACATGACTCTTAGTTTCCGAGAGCTTCCATAGCAAGGTATCATACACTGGGTAGCTTAAAACAACAAAACATTATTTTCTAAGAGTTCTGGACATTATAGGGCTCACTCTCAGTATGGCTTCATCTCAAATTGATTACATCTGCAAAGACCTTGGTCATATGTACTAGTGCCAAGAGTTAGGACTTGTACATATCTTTTTGAGGAACACAGTGCAATCTACTACACTGACTTTCCCTTGCCCATATCTCTATTTCAAATTTAACAGGGTCACTCATTCTCTTAGTCTGAATATTACCCCTCTCAGAATGACTGTCTACATACCAAGGGTGGTGAAACTGGGAAAGTTAAAAAGTAGATAAGAAATAAAATTTCAGATACTATCAATAATATTTCATAGTTAATAGAGTTTGCACTTGCTTTTGGCTGCTTTTAGAATTTTCTGATATAGAATCAAATATATAAATAGATTAAACTTTTCCTTACAAATTTAAATGCATTATTCACATAAAAATATAGGTAAATATTTAGTCTCACAAATGCAAAAAGAACTACAACTTGAAACCATTTTGGTGTAATTTTTCACCAACAAAATAATCAAAGACAAAAAAATACAATTCGTCAAGTTATATAGTCTTGCTCTCTTATACCAACCTTAACATCTCTAAAATCAGAAAAAAAAATCAAATCATTCTATGCCCCCCAATATAAGTACACAGTACTATGCAATAGCCTTAAAAAAATGAACTTAAGTTTAATCTAGCTTTATGTTCTGCCTGCTTCTTCTGCAGAGAGACAGGTTTTAATGTTTCCAAAACAACATGACAAGAGAAAAGAAGTTCTTCATGTTATGGACTAAATGCATTGCTCAACACACACGACTCATATACTGTAGCTTGAACCCCAATGTGGCTATACTGGGTAGAAGAGTAGGGCCCGCATTTGACTGGATAAGTGTCCTTGTAAGAGAAATTGCATAGAGCTTGATCTTTCTCTTTCCTTGCACATGCACAAAGAGAAATTTATGTGAGCACACAGTGAGAAGATAGCTGTCTGCAAGCCAGGAAGCGAGCTCTCACCAGGACATAAATAGATCTGTACCTTGATACTGGACTACCAGGCCTCTGGAACCTTAGGAAATAAACTTCTGTTGTGTAGGCCACCCGATCGGTGGTATTTTGTTATTGCAGTGCGAGCAGACAAATATACTCCTTATAATTCTTACAACCAGAATGCTACCAAACCCAGCTTCTAACACACTTGATTTTTCTAGTGGCTTTTTATTTTTATTTTTATATTCCTTTCTCAAATTCATGCTTCACTGCTGCGTTTATAGCTTCTGTAGTTCCCATTCGCAATAAGGGAGCAAGCTGTCTAGACCAGTTCCCTGTCGTGTCAGGGCCCTTTGCTTTTTCCACACGCATAATGGTCAAGATCATATTGCCCTCATACATTATTAACTGTATTAATTAAATATGCTTCTGTTCCTGTCAGAAGCAAACATTTCAGCAACCCACAGACTTCAGGGTGCTGTTAAAAACTCTGACGAGCACGATTTTTATACTTGTTTTTGTCATTATCCTATTTAGGATGATGGTTGGTTTCTGTTTATCCTCCTCAGGAAGACCATCTTATTTAAGAACCATCTATGAAAAACACTCAGAAAAATATAAATTAATCATCAAGTGTTATCTGTACAAAGGGACTATATGCCTTCCATAAAATAGTTGGTACACATATAATTTTGAAATTAAGTTATAATTTTAATAGTAAACTCCACATGATTCATTTGGGGATCAAAGTCATTCATAACACTCTGTCATTTATGTAGAAAATATGTTACTACTCTAGATTCATAACTCAGAATGTCTTGTATAATGGACACTTGGTGAAGAGTATTCTTTTTTGATTTTTCAGGCTACATTCTCATTTTTATATACCCTTAAGCATACATCAGTGTATTCTTCTCTTTCTTTGGATTGCAAATATGAGCCTTTGTTTGGATTTATGTGATATGAATATTTAAGTTAATAGCAGACATCCATGAAATTTAGATATAAAAAGATATCATGAAAACAAAAAAAAAGATAAAGTAAAAAAAAAGATATTACATTTGGGCCAGTATTTTGGGTGACTAATAATTATAATTGCTCATGATTGATTGACATTCATTTCTTCATTAGAGTTCATGAATAGTAGTTACTTTTGTCATTTACTTTTCTAGCTAGTGTATTGATTATATAAGTATGTAAGGCATGGAATACAAAGTCTTTACAAAAGGTATCCAGCCATATAATATACAAATAGAGACATTCACTGAAGAAGATACAAGATATAAGAAACATTGTACATAGGACAATGATGCCTTAGTTCCTTTCAAAGTAGGCACCTGGAGACCTCACATAGTTCTCCCAATCACCATCAGTTGCCCAATCATATTTTTCTCAATCTCATCAATGGTCTGAAACCTCTTCCCATTCAAAGGTGATTTTAGTTTTGGCAAAAGCCAGAAGTTTCAGAGCACCAAATCTGGACTTTAGCGGGGCTGCATCACTTGGGTGATTTGATGTTTCACCAAAAAACTGCATGAGACATGATGTATGAGTGGGTACGTTGTCATGATGAAGCTGACAATCACTAGCAGCCCAAAGCTGTGGCCTTCTCAAACATCCAAATAGTTTCCATGGAGGAATGTTCAAGCTTAATGCAAAATTTGTTGCATATTTTTGCTCTACTCACTCAGTAATTTTTAATGTGACTGCCACACAGTTCACAGGCTCACTCAAAGGCATCTACTGCCCCCATTGACTAGGACAGTGAAGTCATCATTGTTCATGCATGCACATTCCAGTCCACTCTCCTTGGCTGTCAGGTTACACCGATGTCATGAAACCATCCTTGTTATATTAATGATAGCTGGACTTTTTCTGGAAAGACCTTGTACTGCTTCTAATAGGCTAAGAGCAAGGAAAGTTTATGAAGTGGTAGGTAGTACATACAAAAATACAATGTAATTATTATTTACAAATGAAACAAAATATGGGGAATTTAAAATCAGCTTCTGAAATCAACTGAGAAACGAAAGACCTGTATCAGTTTTCTAGGCATAGAAATAGGTAAGAAGTTCTTAGCAAAATAACTGCTAATATAAAATGTTACATGTTAATGAGAGAGAGAGAGAAAAGGAGGGAGAGAAGGGAAGAAGAAAGGAGGGAAGGAAGGAGTGAAGGAAGTTAGAAAAGAAGAAAGGAAGCAACACAATTAAGTTAGGAAGGAAGCAAGGGATGGAGGAAGTGAGGAAGAGGGTAATAGAGCAAGTATTTGGGAACATTGGGGAGTTTCATGTGCAGAGATCATAATGCAGATATTATGATGGAAAGCTTGATCTTCATATAAGACAATTTGCAGGCATGATGGCATGATGGTTAAAGTTTACAAAGAATGTAACCAATTGACTAAATTCTAAATAGGTCTTGTAAAGGATAAGCCAAGATCCAAAGTCCTGTGCCTCAAATCATGGGATGCTCATGAGTAAAGAAGGTAAAGTCTTTAAGAATTGCTTGAGAAGGTGAGCCAGAAACCTCAATGTCTTCTTGGGTTGTGAGTGTATAATGTAATGGTTTACAGGCACATATTGAAAAATGATGCTTCTAACTCTTAATTTCACTCAACATAGGGAAGGGCAGAGTGGCAGTAGCAGGCTGAGAAAAGTTTCTGGACTTTGGTCAACTTACAGTGCTTCATCCATTACATATGTCTCACTATCAAGAATATGTATCACAAAGAATATTTACCATTTTTCAAGTAGAAATATTTTGTGCACATTTAACTAACCTCTGAAACACACAGACACTAAATTTACCTTAAATATTTTAAATGCACTTGCAAAATCAAGGAAAATCATGATAATTAACAGGCAAATTCACTTTTTATAGGTAAGCTGAGCTCATACATTTAAAAAATGCTCTTCAGTTTGAAACATTAATTTAGTACCAGTCTTCACTTCCTCATCTCGTTCAGTGGAGAACTACACTTTGAATACTTTTACTGCCTCTGTTTGTGTGACCTTGGGCAAATTACCTTACCACCCATACTCAGTCATTATCTATAAAGTGGGAATCATGTTAACACTTACTGGTAGGGTGGTATAAGGATTACTTGTATAGATATGTGCAAGAGAATTAGAATTTTGCTTAACACATAGTGTTTACAATAAAACTCCACTGATCTCTTTCACAACTGAAATCATAATAACTGACACTCTTCAGCTCCTTTTGGTTTTGTATACCTTAAACACTTGCCCCGACACAAAGTTTTCCTCCACAAGAGCAAAGCTAGCTGCTAGGAAGCCCACTTGCTTTTTCTTCTTTGTGATTGTCTTTCTTTAAATTTATTTAGTTTTTTATTGTTGTTCAAGTACAGTTGTCTCCATTTTCACACCACCTGGAAGCCCCGCCCCCCCAATCCCCACCTCCCACCCTCTAATCTACCCCTTTTGGCTTTGTCCATGTGTCTTTTATACATGTTCCTTGATGGACCTTCCCCTTTTCTCCCCACTATCCCTCTTCCCCCTCCCCTCTGGTTACTGTCAGTTCTTTATTTTAATGCTTCTGGTTACATTTTGCTTGCTTGTTTGTTTTGTTGATTAGGTTCCACTAATAGGTGAGATCATATGGGATTTGTCTTTTGCAGCCTGGCTTATTTCACTTAGCATAATGCTCTCCACAATGAGATACCACTTCACACCAGCCAGAACGGCCATCATAAACAAATCAACAAACAACAAGTGCAGGAGAGGTTGTGGAGAAAAGGGAACCCTAGTGCACTGTTGGTGGGAATGGAAGCCCACTTCTTTAACTGCTCTCTTCAGCTTTCCCCTTGACTGCTCCTCTAAATTGATAACTGCCAGACTCAAAGTGGAGACAAGTATGATTTCCAAACCTACAAATTATCTTCCTATTAGAAGTGACTCTTGCTGGCAAAACCAATTCTTCATTCTTGAGCTAGCAGCCAAATGTCCCTGAAAGTCCCCTTGAACCTTTACTGGGAAGTTGGCTTCTCAAGCTCCCCAATCTCAGAAGATCGTACTTTCATCTCATCTCACAAGCTGGACAATGCAGAATTGTCTCTTTTCCTTCCTGAGTCTCCTTTTGAGAAGGCTTTGTTTCCTGCATAAACAACATGAGTTGCTATGTGTTGGCTCCCAGTAACAGAATGAATTAGCAGAGGTGCACAGTGATGTTGTGCTTATAGACCACTAGCCTTTGTTCCTCATCATTGGAGTCAACACCTAACCAAACAATGCAGAAGGACCCAGTTATTTTTGTAACTTGCTTCCTAGCCTCTGTCTTCCCAGTCAACTATTAGGTCAAAAATGGTAATTATTTGTTTGTTTGTTTGTTTGTTTATCCTTCTCCTCAATTCTTTCATCAAGATCTATGCTCTCTGGGAGCCTTTCAGCTGTATGTATGTGTTGGGAAAAACAGGGTGTATATGCGTAATTAACAATACCCTACCTTCACCTCCAGAGACCCAAGGCCCTACCTGCCAGCCCTCCATGTCCATTACAAACTTAGCTTACTGGTTAATGCTACAGGAATTGCCTTAGTACTCCAACTCACCAATAACCACCCAACCCCACATACTCGTACCAACCTTCCATTTCTACATAAGAACACAACTGGTTAACTAGCTAGCTAGATAAAGATATCTACCTTCCTTTAATATGGTTTTACTCTGAGTATGCTGTATAGTAAAAGGTAGTCACAAAATACCAGATATTCTTAAATCCTGTTAATATGAAATGTGCAGAATTGAAACATATATAGAGAAAGAACAAAGATAAGTTGTTGCCTAGGCCAAGAGGGAAGAGGTCAATGGGGAATAATAAAAATGTTCTAAAATTTGATTACAGTTATGTTCACACAATTCTGTGACATACCAAATACTATTGAATTGCACACTTCAGAATGGTGAACTGTATGCTATATAAATTATATCTCATTAAAGCTGTCATAAATATCTTGCTTTGGCTGGATTATTCATTGCTTCGATTGTGGGTATGCTTTCCATAACTTGCCTTTCCCTTTAGAATATAAGTTCTTTGAAGGCAGAGATGACTTTTATCCTCTTCATTTTATATCTCCAATGTTTTGTACAGTTTTGGCATATAATACGAGCTTCATGGATTTGGGTGATAAATCTGTTGAACAGAATGTCATTAGCCAATAGATAAGTGAGGAATTGGACCAGGGTCTTCGTGGGAGGGGGAGTGGATGAGTTAAGTTTTAAATTTACTGAGTGTACACTATTTATTGCATATCAAGGGGAGTTGTTCAATGGAAGTTGTAATCATGAACTTGAATATCAAGAAAGCAGTGAGAGCAGTGGCTTCTTCCTATGATGACTGAACTTAAGGATGGAAAATAGAGAAAAAAGCAGCATATTATGAATCATGCAATCTTATTTCATGGGAAAACAGGATAATTTGAAAAGCTGTACTCATAGTCTTATCTGATGTCATCAAGTGACATCATACAAGATTCAATCGCTAAGATTGAAGGTATTAAACTACTTTTATTGTATTGGTTATTACAAAATCTTACTCAAAATATTTTAGTTTTGTTGAGTGTATGATATGAGAAGATTCAATCCTAGAACATAGACCATCTTGGGGCAAACCAACTTTTGCAGGTTGCCTAAAGCTACTTGGAAGTGACAGACACTTTCTTGTGAAAGAAACATACAAAAGCAGACTCTTAGTCAAAGTCATTGTGAACTTAGTACATGCTTTGCACTGTGTTTAGCGCTTTACATTCATTATTTTGTTAAAACCCGTGACCCCAATAATTAGCTATTTTAGATGAAAGAACAAAGGCATGAAAAGCTTAGGGGGACTCTATACCATATATTATACTTATTAAGTGATATCTCTAAGAAGTGAAGCCACTCTTCCAATTCCAAAGCCTATGCTCTGCCAGTGATGTATTTGAGAGGTTGGCTAGAAGTGTTTCTTGAATTTGACAGGCATTGGGATGTTTAAAACCCTCAGAAACCCCAATATAAAAACATAATTAAATATATAGCTCATTGTGTGAAGTGAGACAATGGACATAATTCTAGGTAAAATGTCATTAAAGAATACAAAAGCATGTGACAAAACACAGCAAAATCTGTTTGTATATGTGTATGTGTATATATATTTATATATAAATATGTAAGTATAAATATATATACATTATATATATTTAAGTTCTTGTTTAACTTCATCATCCTCAAAAGAATCTCAATGGATAAAAGGTCATATAATGCTCCACATTTGGCTAAAGCAGATAGTTGGTGTTCTCATAAATTCCCAGAGCCCACAAGAAAGCTCATTTCACTCCATGTGAACAGATACCTGTACCAACTGAAATAAGACTAGCAAGCTGGGGACTGCAGGGGGCAGGGCCCAGAGCAGCTTGGCTGTTTTGCACAGATTTTTTTAAAGCCAGTAAGTTCTTTTTTGGCCTTTCTAAAAGACAAACACTTCGCAGAAAAGCTGTGCAGTCAGGGAAACTATCAAAAATCATTCTTGTAGAACAGTGAAGCAGTGAGGCAAACACTATCTCCCTTGTGGTTTTAGAGCCTGTAATAGGAATTAACAGTGCCATCTGCAGCCCGATTATGCACTTTAAGAGCCCCACATGGTTTATAGCCTGCATTATGGTATATGGCAGCAATTTTTGCTAAGCTAGTCACAGTTATATCTATTTCTACAAAATTAAAAGATTTTAAGGACATAAAAATACCAAGGCAGAGGTGGGAGAGAAGCCCATGGAAGCATTAAAAAAACCTTCTTCATCTGGGTTTATCTGACATCTCGCAAGCCACTGGCATCAATTCTCTCTAGTTCTCTGTTGCCATCTTCACCCTCCTTTGGAAATAAATTTTGTGCTGCTACACAAAATTATATTATCTGCTCCAGTGGTCTAAGCTAGCAATTTATTCCATATGTACACCATCTTTCTGTGAAATAAGTCTCCTGAATTTTCTATTTGCTTTTAGGTATTTTAATGTTTGAGGACTGTCAAACACCCTGCCTAGCCTGGATAGGCAGAAGGAGGTTGGTAGTTCCATGAAAGATTGATGTCATGATTCATGGGGGGAGAAACTGGAGAGATTTTCTTTGCAATGTAGTTTAAAATTAGTAAATTGGTTAATTCAGTTTACAAATTGTGCCAGAAGGTTTTTGGCCACCCATGTTCATTTATGAGATGGAGTAAAATGGGTATTGAGGGATGAAAGCAGAAACACCTGCATCAGAATAGAGTGCTACCTGCCTTAATGGACATGTCATAAAACTGGCAAAGTAATGTATACTTCGTTCAATATCTCCAGCTCAAAATGGAAAATACAATGTATATTATAAAGCATGTTCATATGAAACAATCTGCTTTACTGAGAATGGAGGAAAACAAACACTTATTCGACACCCACATTAATATGCACTTGACAGGCATTTTCACATTTTATTTAAGACACATAATAATTCCTAGGTAAAACCATCAACCTCCATTTCTCAAATAAAGAAAATGGAAACACAAAATATTTAGCTATATCTTGCTATAATATCCATTGCCAAGTTGATCTCCAGTGTGGTTTCAATTCCTTTAATAAAGAGAAATATCACCACTCATGGACCTGTATTCCAACTTTTCTCAGACTACAAACTCAGTTAAAGGGGATTATCTTCTTTGATTAAGATGGTTCTTTAGACAAGGATGTATAAATGCAGGTATATGCTATCCTCTAAAGCTTTCCATGACTAGCAAGTACTGGCTAAGATTCAGTAGCAATTGTAACCTTTGCTGGAACTATAGTGAATAGAATAATATGATTCTAATAAAGAAACCGTTTTCCTCTAGACTGTGAAAGGGAGTAGCAAAATTATAGAACAGATTTTGCAAATGCAAAGAATGAAATAGCTGGAGATATAATATTACTGGCATGACAGAGATTTAGAATATCAACAGCCTTTATTGCTTTTAGGTAGGATCTCCAATAATTAAAAATGCCATATGATCTCACCTATAGGTGTAATCTAATCAACAAAACAAACAAGCATGAAAAATATAACCAGAAACATTGAAATAAAGAACAAACTGACGGTAACCAGAGGGGAGGGAGAGGGGATAATCAGGGAAACTAGGGGAAGGGCCATCAAGGAACATGTATAAAGGACACATGGACAAAGCCAAGGGGAATAGGTTCGAGGGTGGGAGGCAGGGATGGGTGGGTCAGGGGGCCCAGGTGGTGTGAAAATAAAGACAATTGTACTTGAACAACAACAAAAATATATTACATTACAGAAAATAAAATAAAGTTATTACTTTCTACCTTAACTTTTCAAGTCCCAGGTTAACCACCCACTCTGACATTTGTAATTCAATAGGTACTTGTTAAATTATCTATTGAATTGATACTTTCAGTATCCCATTTGACTTGAAATAAACCCCAAATACAAATACCTTGGTAATTCTATTTTATTTTAATTTTTTATGAAATTATTTTTACTGTTATTCTATTACAGTTTTCCCAATTTTCCCCCTTTTCCCTCCTCCACTTATCTGACTCCCCCACAGTCCATCCCCACTCTGTTGTCCATGTCCAAGGATCATTCATACATGTTCTTTGACTAGTCCTTTCCCCTTCTTTCCACCTTTGTCCCACTCCATCCTCCCCTCTTGTCACTGTCAGCCTGTTCCTTGTTTCCATGCCTGTGGTTCTATTTTGTTCCTTAGTTTATTTTGTTCATTAGATTCCTCTTACAGGTGAGATCATATGGTATTTTTCTCCGACTGGCTCATTACACTTAGTATAATTCAAAAGAACTTATGCACCCCTATGTTCATAGCAACATTATTTTATTTTTAATTTCATAAATTCACTCTCCTGACTGTTCAGTTTGAAAAACATAATACTTTAGTCAGAAAAGACTGAACTTTGCTATGATTAAAACACACCAAAACCCCAACATTTTAGAGGCTTAGAAAAGCAGAGTTGTTTTTTTTTTTAGAATTTTTTTTTAACTAAGTGTCCATTGCCATTCTCCTTTATGTGTCTTCACATGAGCCCAGTGCCGCTCATGGAAAAGATGAAAAAATACTTATATTTAGGATTATAAACTAGCACTTTAAGCAAACTTAATTGAGAGAGCTATCTCTTCTCAGATTTCTCTGGTGAGAGCAAATTAGACGTTCAAATCTGAGTCAATGGGCAGAAAAATATTATCTTTCCCTAAAATAAGCAACAATACTTTCAAATCTATCTCTAAGTAGCTTACAACTGCTCAGTCTCATAATTATAAACATATTACATAGTAGAAAAAAATGGAGGGCTTTGAATTACTCTGTACTCAGCTGAGTACATCAAATACAAACTGACAAGTTACCCTTCTCCTGTGAGAC
>VMDR010030060.1:0-12501 GCA_007922815.1 Macrotus californicus
CCACCTCTCCCTGTCCACCGTGCCTTTTCCTGGTCCGCCAGCCACCGCCCAGCCGCGCGAGTCTTCTCTGCCCCTCCTACCGGTCTGGACGAAAGTTTCTTCTTTAATTCCTTGGTTGTCGGACTTCCATACAGTTTGATTTTCTGTCAGTTCTGGTTGTTTTTTGTTTTAAAATTTGTTGTTGTCCTTCTTTTGGTTGTGTGAGGAGGCACAGTGTGTCTATCTACACCTCCATCTTGGCCAGTGCGAATAAGCCACTCTCTTGAATCCACACATCATTCTTTCATTTAACACCCCCAAGAATAATCATGTAAACTGAATGGCAGATGGAAATGGCCTTAGAATTCATGCTGATCAATCCAGTGACCAAGGTGGGCTGCAGCTCTACCCCATCCCACCAAAGTCATCCCTCTGTTGACCATTGCTCCTAAGTTCCCAATAGGGTACTCTTTGAAGTCCAGGTTTTGGAACAAGAGCTTGTGAGAAGCCCACACCCTGCTCCCTTCTGACCTTCAGTTCACTTTGTTGCCCATAAAAAAACTGTTTTCCTTTAATCAAAAGTAACTGAAATGAGGATGGCAGAGGAGTAAGTGGAAACAACACTAACCTCTTCCCAGGACTGATCTGAAATTACAACTAAATCGCAGAGAAAGTATCCTGAGTGATCAATGGAATACTAGCTAGAGAGAAGCCTTATAACCAAGGGTGGACAAAAGTAACCACTTCACCCCAACAAGACTTTTAGGGAATGTAGAGAAGGTGTGAGAAGGCTGACTGGCCTCCCACGGGTGGCAGCTGAAGTTCTGGGGGGTTATTTCAGAGACCAAGGGTTTCCCTCTGAGAATTGTAGGCCTAAACCCCAAGCTGGGCTCCTTAGCCTATAGCACCAAAGTCAGAAAGGAACCCAGATAACATCCAGTAGTGAAAAGTAGCAAGGCTTCTGTCTGCCCAGGAGAGATGGGTGGAGACTCAGAGAGCCTCTTAAAGGGCGAATGCACAAAATATTATTTGCAGCCACTACTCTGGGATCTGGCAGAGGGAGGACAGAATGGACTACAGACACTTGAGGAGAGTCTGGGGTTGGTGGCTCTGTTACAGAACAGATTGGGGGTGGGGAAGTGAATGATACACTATTACCAAATGGACCCACCCTTGTGCTCTGGGCTTCCCCCCCATACTAGGTTCACCTTGCCTGCCACCAGGAAAAAACGTCTCTCAATGCCAGAGATTAGTGAAAAGGAAAGAGATTATTTATTTTAAACGTTATACAGACTTAGAGTAATGACTTAAGGTCTTCATTAAAAATACTAGAGGCCTTTAGAATGCCCACAAATATACAGTCCTTCCTTCTCCCCTTTGCCCAGTACGGGGTACCATATCTCAGGAAAAAAAATAGAAGTCCATGGTTCAGGCAGCTCCTCGGTTCTGGCACCATCAGCTGTGTTACTGCCTCAATCTCCAGTTAATCCAAAACCATCTGGCACCTTCTCATGGCCCACCAGCAAGAATCCTTTCACCCCTTTTCTTCCAGGCAAAGTCTTTCCTGCTTTCTAAGCCACATAGCAAAAAGGGAGCACCCTAAAGCTGCATGGTCCCAACTTTCACCAAAGCCATGTGGTCCCCCCAAAAACATACCTGCATGGCTGCTGCACCTGGGTTTAAATCCCAGCGCCAATCTTCCTCTACAGCCCCATTTCCAACTCTTCCCACAATCTGCCAGCATTCCTGTATTTGTCCAGCATTACTGGGCTGCCATAGTAAGTCCAGGCAGGCATGGTCCCATAGTGTGGAGCCAATCATCTATAAGCTTTTATGCAGGTACTTTACCCAGAGGGAGTTGCCTCCCAGTTACATCATGGGTTGAAGTCACTCCCATCCCCCTAGCTCAAAGCATAACCATGGCCATTTAACATATCTATGAAACCAGCTACAGGTTATAAATATGTTAAATGACCATTCTAGAGGTTATCTGCAAAACTGTTGCTATACAAAACAACTCTCAATGGCCCTGCTCCATGCGTCCCATCCCCCAGCTCAGACTTGTAGGTGTGAGGACATCCTATATATGTATTTTTTCTAATATTTCCTGGAGACCCTGAGTTCTGGACCCCATTACAAATCCCCATTTGGGGTCCCCCCTTGGTTGCACCCTATTACAGCTCTGGGGATAGAACTGAGGGAACAGCATCCAGAATTCCTGTGCTGAATCATTTCCCATACTGCAAAAGCCATGATTCTTAGGCAGAGCATTCCTTTCTGAATGGCCTTAGTCTGAAGGGAAGCAATAGCCCCACCCACAGGAATTAAATGCTCCACCCTGTGTAGCTTAAGTTGGTAGCTGATTACAGCTTGATTAGTTCAACAGCTGATTGGCTTAAAATTGATTAGTTTAACAACTACAGTGAAAAATACAAAGAAGCAACAAAAATGGGAAGAAAAAGAAACAAACCCCAAATGAGAGAATAAGAGAATTCTCCAAAGAAGAACTAAATGACATGGAGGCAAGCAATTTATCATATAGTTTAGAGTAATGATTATAAAGATATTCAACAACATGAAAAAAGACATAGAAACCATAAAAAGGACCAGTCAGAAATAAAGAATGCATTTCTGAAATAAAAAATACACTGGAAGGAATAAAGAGTAGGTTGGATGAAGAGGACTGAATCAGTGATTTGGAAGACAAGGTAGAAAAAAACAGGCAGAGCAGCAAAAAGAAAAAATAATTTTCTAAAAAATGAGAAGAGCTTAAGAAACATTTTGGACAACACGCAGTGTAACAACATTCACATCATGGGAATACCAGAAGGAGGAGAGAGCAAGCAAGGGACCAAGAATCTATTTGAAGAAATAATAACTGAAAACTTCCTTAATCTGGTGAAAGGAAAAGACACACCAATCCAAGAAGCTCAGAGAGTGCCAAACAAGTTGGGCCCAAAGAAGACTACACCAAGACATATCATAATTAAAATGACAGGGCTTAAAAACATGGAGAGAATCCTAAAAGCGACAAGAGAAAAGCAGGTAATTACATACAAGGGAGCACTAATTAGACTGTCATCTGACTTCTCAACAGAAATATTTCAGACAAGGAGTGGCATGAAAAACTCAAGGTGATGAAAAGCAAGAATCTACAACCAAGGCTACTTTA
The DNA here is from genome assembly GCA_007922815.1 of Macrotus californicus. Lineage (NCBI taxonomy): Eukaryota > Metazoa > Chordata > Mammalia > Chiroptera > Phyllostomidae > Macrotus > Macrotus californicus. The sequence continues at coordinate 3,152 of VMDR010030060.1, forward strand.
TCCACCAAGTCTATCATTTAAAATCAAAGGAGAAATGAAGAGTTGCACAGAAAAGAAAAAGCTAAAAGAAATTTGTGAACTCCAAACCAGCACTGGAACAATGTTAAGGTCTTGCTTTAAGAAGAGAAAGAAAAAAAAACAAAACAGAAAAAAAGAGTCTAACAGTAAAATAACACTACATATGTATCTATCAACAATCGCTTCAAATGTAAATGGCTTAAATGTTCCAACCAAAAGATATAGAGTACCTGAATGGATAAGGAGAAAAGACCCATATATATGTTGCCTCCAAGAAACTCATCTCAGATCGAAAGATACACACAGACTGAACGCCGGTACTTAGGCACAGACCATTGTGTCCTTGGAATTAGAGAGTGGGACTTCGGCTTGCAAGTGGGAACTTCTGTGTTTCGTGCAACAAAAGAGCAATTTTAAAATGGGTGATGTTGAGAAAGGCAAAAAGATTTTTGCTTAGAAGTGTGCCCAGTGCCATACTGTGAAAAAGGGAGGCAAGCACAAGACTGGGCCAAATCTCCATGATCTATTCAGGCAAAAGGCAGGTCAGGCCTCTAGATTTTCTTACACAGATGCCAACAAGAACAAAGGGATCACCTGGGGAGAGGCTGCACTGATGGAGTATTTGGAGAATCCCAAGAAATACATCCCTGGAACAAAAATGACCTTCACTGGCATTAAGAAGAGTTCAGAGAGGGCAGATTTGATAGCTTATCTGAAAAAAGCTATTAATGAGTAACAGTTGGCCACTGCCTTATTTATTACAGATGTCTCGTGACTTTTTTTATGTCTACCATATTTAAATTGATCTCATGCACCAGAATTCAGATCATGAATGGCTGATAGAATGCTTCTTTTGGGTAGTTCTGATTTAAATAATATTGGCGTGTGGTTAAATGAATATGATCAGCTTTTTGAACTTTGATGGTAATTTTGGTTCAGCAACTGCTATCACTATTTTCCCCATCTAAAAATATGATTGGACTTGGTTTGACCTTTTCACAGAGATGGTGAATGCTGTCTCAAAACCTGTAGGAGATTACTTTTTTATTTAGATTTATGTAACTGGTCATATAAACATTTTAAATACTGAGAAAATCCCTTCACTGTTTATTAGAAAAGCAAGATTTGCTTGTGTTTCAAATTGTGTTCATTAGCCTGCTAAAAGGCAAGGGTGAAAGAAAAGCTAGCAGTGTCCATTTTATCTTTTTGGTCCTAACTATGCCAATTTAATTAAAATATCCTGTACCTAAACTGTTGCCTTTAATTTAATGAAAGGCATTTTAGTGTGGTTTGTGTATTATATCAAATAAAGAATATTTAACACTTCTCACATTTTATAGATGATCAGATGCTTTGACAAAATAAAGTAGCAAACTTTGAATTCTTTAAGTCAGACTAAGTTATAATTCAGGATTGTCTTGAACAGCTATTCAAAAACGACTAGAGTTACTACATATGTGTGATTGATAATGGTGCTTTTGTCAACTCACTAGAAGGATTAAAGTAGAGGAGAATAGGTCAACACAAAATTGCAAATTATGTGATTATAAGGCTTAGGATAATTAAAAACAAAATCACAGATAAAAAAAAGAAAAGAAGGATACACACAGACTAAAAGTAAACAGATGGAAAAAGATATTTCATGCAAATGGAAAATATAAAAAAGCTGGGGTAGCAGTACTTACATCTGACAAAATAGATTTTAAAACTAGGCTATAGTAATAAACAAAGAAGGACACTACATAATGATAAAGGGAATAATCCAACAAGAGGATTTAACTTTTATGCACCCAACAGAGGAGCACCAGATATGTACAGCAAATATTGATGGACATAAAGGGGGAGATTGACAGAAATACAGTCATAGTCAGAGATTTTAACGCCCTATTGACTTCAATAGCTAGATCTTCCATGCATAAAATCAACAAGGAGACAATGACCTTAAATGAGACACTAGATCAAATGGATTTGATATCTTCAGGACATTTCACCACAAATCAACAGAATATATACAATTTTCAAGTGTACATGGAATGTTTTCTAGGCTAGGCCACATGTTAGGACACAAAGCAAGTCTCAATAAATTTTTTTTAATTACTTTATTGTTGTTCAATTACAGTTTGAATTTTCCCCCCATCACTCTCCTCCCGCCCCAGACAATCCCACCCCCCTCCCCCGCTCCCACCCTCCCCCTTGGTTATGTCCATGTGTCCTTTATAGTGTTTCCTGGAAACCCTTCCCCCCACTATTCCCTCCCCCTTCCCCTCTGGCCATTGTTAGATTGTTCTTAATTTAAGAGATTGAAAACATATCAAGCATCTTCTCTGACCACAAGCTATGAAATTAGAAATCAATCATAAGAAGAAAACTGAAAAATAAACAAAGACATGGAAGCTAAATAATATGTTATTAAGCAATGAATGGGTCAAAAACTAGATCAAGGAAGAAATCAAAAGATAACTTGAAACAAATGACAATGAGGGCACAGCAATCCAAAATCTGTGGGTAACTGAGAAAGCAACCCTAAGAGGGAAATTTATAGCATTGCAGGACTATCTCAAAAGAAAAAAACAAACAAACAGAAAAAAGCTCAAATACACAATCTAACTTTACACTTAAAGGAACTTGAAACAGAAATAATAAAAATCAGAGCAGAAACAAACAAAATAGAATCTAAAAAAGTGATACAAAAAAATCAATGAATCCAAGAGCTGGTTCTCCAAAGTAAATAATCAAGATTGACAAATCAAGAAAAAAAGAGAAAGGACTCAAATAAATAAAATCAGAAATGAAACAGCAGAAATAACAACTGACACCAAAGAAATACACAGGCTTGCAAGAAAATATTATGAACAACTATATGTCAACAAACTAGACAACCTGAACAAAATGGATAAATTCCTAGAAACATACAATCATCCAAAACTAAATCAGGAAGATTCAGAGAATCTGAATAGACAGATTATACCTAGTGAAATTGAAGCAGTGATAAATAAATAAATAAATAAATAAATAAATAAATAAATAACTCTCAAAAAACAAAAGCCCAGGACCAGATGGCTTCTCAGATGAATTTTACCAAACATTCCATGAAGAACTAATACCTCTCCTCAAACAATGCAAAAAAGGGGGAGGCATTTTCAGGAACATGTATAAAGGACATATGGACAAAACCAAAGGGGGGTAGGATCAAAGGGAGGAAGTTGGGATGGCTGGGGTGAGGGCAGTGGTAGGGGGAAAGTGGAGATGACTGTACTTGAACAACAATTTAAAATATGATAAATAAATAAATCAATATTTTTGTCCTATAAAAAAATAAATTCAAGAGAGAAGGCTCTCCAGTTCATTTTAGAGGCCAGCATTACCTTAATTTTAGAACCACAAAAAGAGACTCAAAGAAAGAAAATTATAGGCCCATATTCCTGATGTACATAGATGCTAAAATCCTCAACAAAATATTATCAAACTGAATACAGAAATGCATCAAAAAGATTGTATACCATGATCAAATGGGATTTATTCCAGGAATGAAAGATTGGTGCAACATTCACAAATCAATAAATGTTGATTCACCACATACATGTAATGAAGGATAAAACCACATGATCATATCAATAAATGCAGAAAAAGCATTTGATAAAATCCATCACCCATTTATGATAAACTCTCAGAAAAGTGGGATTAGAAGGAACATTCCTAAACATAATAAAGGGCATATATAACAAGCTTACAGCCATCATCATATTCAATGGGCAAAAAACTACAAGTGTTCTCCTTAAGATCAAGAACAAGACAGGGATGTCCACTTTCACCTGTCTTATTCAATATAGTACTAGAAGTCTAGCCACAACAATCAGACAAGAAGAAGAAATAAAAGGCATCCAAATTGGAAAGGAAGATGTAAAACTGTCATTATTTGCACATGACATGATACTGTACACAGAGAAACCCAAAGATTCCACCAAGAAATTATAAGAATTGATCAATGAATTCATCAAAGTAGCAGGATACAATATTAATATCCAGAAATCAGTTGCATTTTTATATGGCAATAATGAACTAACAGAAAAGGAAATTAAGAAACAATCCCTTTCACAATTGCTTCAAAAAGAATACAATATCTAGGAACAAACCTAACCATGGATGTAAAAGGCCTGTACTCAGAAAATTTAAGACACGAAAGAAAGAAATAGAATATACAAATAAGTGGAAGTACATACCATGTTCATGGATAGAAAAAATTAACATCATTAACATGTCCTTACTACCCAAAGCAATCTGTAGATTCAATGGAATTCCTATCAAGATTCCAATGATATATTTCACAGAACTAGAACAAATATATCAAAAATGTATATGGAACTACAAAAGGCACCACATAGCAACAGCAATCCTGAGAAAGAACAAATTTTGAGGAATCACGCTATCTAATATCAAACTATATCAAGGGATAGAAAGTCTATTTGAAAAAAATAATGACAGAAAATTTTCCAAACTGGGAGAGAGGAAAAACCACACAAGCTCAGAAAGCACAGAGGGCCCCAATCAAGATGAAGTCTAAGAGGCCTACTCCAGGATACATCATAATTAAAATGCCAAGTTTTAAGGACAAAGAGAGAATCTTAAAAGCAGCAAGGGAGAAACCAGAAGTAACATACAACGGAGCTCTGATAAGGCTACCAGTTGATTTCTCAACATATAGACTTCAGGCCAGGAGAGAATGGCAAAAAATATTCCAAGTAATGAAAAGCAAAGGCATGCAACCAAGATTACTCTACCCAGCAAGGCTCTCAATTACAATGGAATGTGAAATTAGGGGTTTCCCAGACAAGAGAAGGCTGAAAGAATACACCTCCACCAAACCAGCACTGCAAGATATGCTAAAGGGACTACTATAAGAAGAGGAAGAAAAAGAGTGATAGAGAGAGGAACACCGGTACAAAGGGAGAAAAATGAATAATACCATCACTAAAAATCTTAAATGTTAATGGATTAAGATCCAACCAAAATACATAGGGTAGCTGAATGGATAAGAAACCATGATCCAAACATGTACTTCCTGCAAGAGACCCACATCAGAACAAAAGACCTACTAGGACTGAAAGTAAAGGGGTGGGAAAAAATATTCCAAGCAAATGGACAGGAAACAAAAGCTGGGGTAGCAATATTTATACCAGACAAAATACACTTCAAAACAAAAGCCATAAAAATAGACACTGAAGGACACTTCATAATACTAAACAGAAGAGTCCATCAAGAAGACATAAACACTGTAAACATATATGTGCCCAACATAGGAGCACCCAAATATATAAAGAAAATCTTGGAGGACTTCAAAAAATATAGAGAGAGCAACATACTTATAGTAGGGGATTTTAACACCCCACTGTCAACAACAGATCGATCTTTCAAACAAAATATCAACAAGGATATTGCAGCAATGAACAATGTCCTAGATCAAATGGAGTTAACAGATATATATATATAAACTTTCATCCAAAAGAAGCAAAATACAAATTCTTTTCAAATGCACGTGGAATATTTTCAAAGATAGACCACATAATAGTACACAAAACCAGACTCAACAAATTCAAGACAATTGAAATCATATCAAGCATTTTGTCAGACTACAGGGTACTGAAACTAGAAACCAACATCAAGGAAAAAACTCAAAAACACTCAAATTCATGGAGATTGAATAGCATGCTCTTAAACCATGAATGGGTTAATAATGAGATCAAAGAAAAAATGAAAAATTTTCTGGAAACAAATGAAAATGAACACACAACAGTCCAAAACTTATGAGGCACAGCAAAGGTGGTCCTGAGAGGGAAGTTCATCGCAATACAGGCCTATCTAAAAAAGATAGAAACATTTCCAATATACAACCTAACCCCATATCTACAAGAACTGGAGGAACAACAACAAACAAAGCCCAGGGGTAGTAGAAGGAAGGAAATAACCAAGATCAAAACATAATTAAATAACATAGAGACTAAAAGAAAAATCCGAAGGATCGAAAACTCCAAGAGCTGATTCTTTGGGAAGATAGACAAAATCGACAGGCCTTTAAGCAGACTCATCAAGAGAAAGAGAGAGGATCCAAATAAACACAATCAGAAATGAAAGAGGAGAGATTACGACTGATACCACAGAGATACAAAGGACTGTAAGAGATTACTACATGCCTATATGCCTAGATATTTGAAAACCAGTGTGAAATGGACAAATTTCTAGAAATATTTAGTCTCCCAAAACTGAATAAAGAAGAAGCAGAAAGCCTGAACAGGTCAATAACAAAGGATGAAATTGAAACAGTAATCAAAAAACTTCCAGCACACAAAAGCCCTGGCCAGGATGGTATGACAGGAGAATTTTACAAAACATTTAAGGAAGAGCTAACCCCTATCCTTCTCAAACTATTCCAAAAAGTCCAAGAAGAGCGAAGAGTCCCAAACTCTTTTTACAAAGCCAGAGTCATCCTAATTCCAAAACCAGATAAAGATGCTTCAAAGAAAGAAAACTACAGGCCAATATCGCTGGTGAACAAACATGCTAAAATCCTCAATAAAATATTGGCAAACTGAATTCAGAAACACATTACAATGATCATACACCATGATCAAGTGGGATTCATCCCAGGGATGCAAGGATGATACAACATTCACAAATCAGTAAACATAATATAGCACATAAATAAAAGGAAAGACAAAAATCACATGATCATATCAACAGATGCAGAAAAAGCATTTGAGAAGGTACAGCACCCATTTATGATAAAAACACTCAGCAAAGGGAGAGTAGAGGGAGAATTCCTAATCATGATAAAGGCCATATACAAGACAGGTACAGCAAACATACTCAACAGGCAAAAACTAAGTTTTTCCACTAAGATCAGGAACAAGACAAGGATGTCCACTTTCATCACTTCTATTCAATATAGTATTGGAAGTACTAGCCACAGCGATCAGATGAGAAAAAGATATAAAAGGCATCCAAAGGAGAAAGGAGGAAGCAAAACTGTCACTGTTTCAGATGATATGATAGTGTACCTACAAAATCCTATAGACTTCACCTAAAAACTACTAGACCTAATGTGCAAATTTTGCAAACAGCAGGGTTCAAAGTCTATATTCAGAAATCAAAGCCATTTTTATACACCAACAATGAAATATCAGAATCATAAATCAGGGGAAAAAATCCCATTTCCTATAGCAACAAGAAAAATAAAGTACCTATAAATAAACCTTACCAAGGAGGTGAAAGATCCATACTCAGAAAACTACACAACACTGAAGAAAGAAATTAAGGAAGATACGAACAAATGGAAGCATATACCGTGTTCATGGATTGGAAGAATCAACATAATCAAAATGTCCATATTACCCAAAGCAAATTACAGATTATAATTGCTTAGAGATATTCAATCTCTATTAAAATACTAATGACATATTTCACAGATATAGAACAAACATTTCAAAAATTTATATGGAACTGTAAATGACCCCGAATAGTCACACCAATTTTGAGAAAGGACAAAGTAGGAGGGATCACAATACCTGATATCAAACTATATTACACGGCCACAGTAATCAAAACAGCATGGTACTGGCAGAAGAACAGACACATAGACCAATGGCACAGAACAGAGAGCCCAGAAAGAAACCCAAGTCTCTATGGTCAATTAATATTCAACAAAGGGGACAGAAGCATACAATGGAGTAAAAATAGCCTCTTCAACAAATGGTGTTGGGTGATCTGGACAGCTACATGCAAAAAAATGAAACTTGACCACCAACTTACACCGTACACAAAAATAAACTCAAGGTGGATAAAAGGCTTAAGTATAAGTCATGACACCATAAAAGTCCTGGAGGAGAACATAGGCAGGAAAATTTCAGATAAAGCAAACAACTAGAACAGGAACAGAATCACAGAAATGGAGATCACACGGAGAGTTATCATCAGGGGGGTGGGTGGGGAGAGAGGGGGAAAACAATAAGAAGCACAAATGGTAGGTAGAAGATAGACAGGGGGAGGTTAAGAATAGTATAGGAAATGTAGAAGCCAAAGAACTTATATATATGACCCATGGACATGAACTAAAGGGGGGGAATGTGGGTGGGAGGGGGTGTGCAGGGCAGAGGGGAATAAGGGGGAGGGGGGAAATGGGACAACTGTAATAGCATAATCAATAAAATAATATTTTTTTAAAAAAACCACAGTGAGAGACCACTTCACACACCAGTCAGAATGGCCTTTATTAACAAGACAAACAAGTACTGATGAGTTGGGGAGAAAAGGGAACTGTAGTGCACTGTTGGTGGAAATACAGAGTGGTCTAGCCACTCTGGAAAATAGTATGGAATTTCCTCAAAAAACTAAAATAGGAAGTGTCTTTTTTAAAATTATTTTTTAATTTTTTATTGCTATTCAAGTAGAGTTGTCTCCATTTTCCCCCTCCCACTTTCCCCCACTCCACCCATCTCCACCTCTCACCCTCAATCCTGGAACTGCCTTTTGATCCAGTGATTCCACTGATAGGATTATACTCTAAGAATCTTAAAACACCAATCCAAAAGAACCCATATAACCCATGTTTATAGCAGCATTGTTTACAATAGCCAAGTGCTGCAAATAGCCTAAGTGCCCATCAGTAGATGAGTGGATCAAAAATTGGTACATTTACACAATGGAATACTACACCGCAGAAAGGAAAAAAGAACTCCTACTTTTTGTGAGAGCATGGATGGAACTAGAGAGTACTATGCTAACTGAAATAAGCCAGTCAGTGAAAGACAAATACCATCTCAGCTATAAGTGGAACCTAATCAACAAAACAAACAAAGAAGCAAAATAGAATGAGAAACATGGAAATAAAGAACAAACTGACAGTGACCAGACAGGAGGGGGAAGGGGCATAATGGGGACCCTGTTATAGAGGGTCCCATGGGCACAGATCCATGGGTGGGGATTGACTGTGGGAGCAGGGTAGGGGGGCAGAGCAGGGGAGAGCAACAGGGAAAAATGTGGGACTATAATTGAACAACAATAAATTTTTAGAAAAGAAAAAAAATGAATGAAGTTGGACCCCCACCTCACATTATATATGAAAATTAACACAAAATGGATGTAAGAGCTAAAACTATACAACTCTTAGAACAAACTGGGTGTAAATGTTCTTAATCTTAGATTAGGCATTAATTTCTTATGACAACTAAAGCACATGCAACAAAAGAAAAATGGATAAATTGGATTTCTTCAAACTTAAAAACTTTTGTTTCGAAGGTCACCATCAAGAAAATAGAAAAGACAACCTTCAGGTGAGAAAA
>VMDR010030061.1:0-12512 GCA_007922815.1 Macrotus californicus
GAGGGTTTCGGGGGGGGGATGCTTTCAAACATTTGGAGTATGAGACCCAATTTTCCCATAATTTTAATAATGATTTTTAAAAAGTTCTTTATGAGAAATCAAAATAAGCATGTTCTTGAAACAATTACTAACTTGAGAACTGAAGCATATATACAAGAAGACTTGAGAGCCAGATTCCTTTAGCTGTAAGTGTGCTAGTCTTTCAGTTCCTCAGTGTATTGACAGCAACAAGAAAGTTACACAGTTTCACTACGTGATAAATGCCATCTCTGCAGGCTTGAATGCAGGACACAAATGAAACTTATCTGCATGACTATTCTCAGTACTTAAGTATTAAGAAATGTGCATGGTCTTCTTGTGTGTATGTTTTAATGTATTGGATTTTCTTAACTATCCAAGTACAGTCTCTTCCACATCAGTCAGTCAATCTAATAGTCTCTTCAATATCAGTCAATAAGGTTATATTCTTATTCCAAATTATGCTAAATTGTTACAAACATTATTAAAACTCCTTTTAGTCTATAGGCAGATCTGATTTTTAGTACCAGTAATTGTCTTCTGAGTGGATCAGGTTCTTAGCGATAGCCTGAAGTTGCTTCTTATTTTCTTTCTATCAAAATCTTTTCTGAGTATCTAATAAGTAAAATGAGATATCATCTGGTTAATCCCCCCTTTTCCTTAAACACAAGGAGCAAAATACAAAGTATATATAGTGATGAGCTATTTTTGTGTGTGGCACTTAAACTGATTTAGAAGGCAATTAAAAAAGAAGTTCCAAAAAATTCTGAGTAATCTAGTATTGTTAAAATAAGTGTGTAGCTTCCAAGGTGACTAAAGTAGTCTTATTTCAGATAAGTATATAAAATAAATATCCTTACTTTAAAACAAGGACTGATAATCAGGCGCTACACAATCTGGTCTCCTTTACGCCCCTTCTAACTTTCTGACTTAATCTACTGCTACGCTCTATCACTCTAACTCAGTCACACTGTTGTAGTTTCTTGCCTTCTAGCCAAGCTCCTAACTCAGGGCCATTGTGTCCTTGCTGTCCCCTCAGCCTGGAATGTCTTATCCAACATTACCTGCCAGGCTGACTGCCTCACCTCTTTCAAGCCTTTACTCAAATACCGTATCTACCATGTTCTCACTGAGGTCTTTTCTGCACCCTCCCCCCATCCCACATCTTCTCTCTTCCCCTTTTTATTTCATTTTCATGTGTGTGCCTGTGTGTAAAACTGTACATTACGAAAATTTTCAAACATACACAAAAGTAGAGAAAATATAAGAAATCTCATGTACCCATCATCCACATTCAACAATTTTCAATAATATGGCCAATGTTGTTTCTATCTATGCTCCTTTCCCTTTCAAATTATTTAAAGCAAAAATCCTAATATCATACTTTAATTCATGAATACATTATTATCTCTAGAAGGTAAGGACTCTTGCTTAAAAAACATAGTACATTAGCATACCTTAAAAAATTAACAATTCCTTTTTATCAGATATCCAACAATATCTTAATTTCCCCAATTTTTCATAAATGTCTTTTTACAGTTAGTTTGCTCAAAGCAGGATCTAACCTAAGGTCCATACTGTATTTGGTGGATATGACTCCTACGTTTCTTAAACTTTTAGTTCCCTATTCACATGTTTTTTCCTGCTATTTATTTCTTGAAGAATCCTGGTCATTTGTCCTTAAAAAATGAAACATTTTACTTATATTTACTGTCTGAGTCTCGTTATTAGAATGTAAACATTCTAAGGCAGGGATTTTAATCTGTGTGACATCAGCATCTAGATCAATACTGACATGTAAAAGGTATCCAATACTTACTAAATGCATATGTGGCATTAATGCCACAAGGTCTACTGCCCAACCAATAGCAAACACTGCTAATCACAGCACTCTACCCTGCTGAGTCTGACCTAGGCAGACACCACCAAGCAATCAGGTTTGGTATCCAAGGTGAAATCTATTTGCTATCCCTGCTTTTGCCCCCTTCAAAATACGTGTGCTTCTATCTCCAAAACAAATTCAATATATCTTGAATGTTGAAACTGAGTTGAAGTTTAGCATAATAAATTATTGTCATATTTGTCAAGTATGTTTAAACATTACTTAGCTTATTTTACATTTTAGAGGAAAAAGCAAATTATAGTCCTCCCCCCCCCAAAATTAAAGAAATTGTAGAAGATGGGGAGCTGGGGGTACCACATAGTTTTAGAATTAGCAACATCCCAAGAGAGTCATTATAAAAGAAAAATCAGCAGTACATTTTTTGAAAATTAAGTAAATTACCTATGTATTGAACTAAAAACTTTAAAAAACAACATGAATGGTCCAGATTTAACTGGGGGATGACAAATGTCAGGATTGTCCCATTTATAGGCACCAGCAACATTCTCTATTTTTCTCTAAATGGTATTTTGAGGTGTATAAAAAGTCTTACAGAAGTGATACAAGGACAACTATGTAGAATACTATTTTTCTGAAATAGTTTTTTGTGGCAAAAAATAAAAACAAAAAAACTAAAACAGCTTGTACAATATTCTAAAAAAAACAAACAAACAAACTCAGGTCTTAGATTCATTTACAATTCATTTCTCTTAAATTACCTGATGAAGTTTTTTTCCTCTCAGCTTATTTCTGAAGGAAGCTATGACAATTTAAATACTCCAATCAGATGTTCATGTTTCCATTAACTATTGCTATTTAAAAGGAAAAAAAAAAATCACTCAAGAGATCATGTACTTTCTCTTTATTTCGTGCAAATTCACTCAGCAGCAACAAATATGTTAGGCAATTATTTTTAACCCTTTGAAGGAAAAATTATTAGGAGTAGTCTTTCAAGGTAACATTTAAAAAGTTAATGGTATAACTTGAAATTGATTATGTCTAGTTCTCTCAGTTACCAAAATTTCTTGTTTTTGAGTTTCCCATATATTAGTCTGCAGGTCAAACTTAAAGAAACACAACAAAAAATGGCTACTACCACATGTGTAAATCAATCAATCAATCAATCAATCAATCAATCTTGCCCTGGCTGGTGTGGCTCTGTGAACTGAGTGCTGGCCTGCAAACCAAAAGGTCACCGGTTTGATTCCCAGTCAGGACACATGCCTGGGTTGCCAGTCAGGCCCCAGTTGGGAGCATGTGAGAGGCAACCAATCAATGCATCTCTTACACATTGATGCGTCTCTCCCTCTCTTTCTCCCTCCCTTCCCATCTCTCTAAAAGTAAATAAATAAAATCTTTTTAAAAAAACCCTCAACCTAAAATCCCTGGAAAGAATGATTTCTATTTATTTTTCCTGTGTGATCTATTTAGAGGAAATCTGAAAAAGATGGCTAGAAGTCTATAAACAGAAAGTGCTGAGTGGAATTCACTGTTTACAGACTTTAGCTAGAATTCTGTCCGTTACACAATGTTGTCAGGACTCTTTAATGTTGCACTATTTAAAAATACCTTTATCAGGTTTCCTTCATTTTTGTGGTTTTTCTTCCTTCTTTCCCCTGGCTCTTAAATTTTTATTCTCATCAATTAAAAGACATTAATGTATCTTCTGGAATAACCTGATTTTTCCAAAGAAACTCCTACATTCATCTCAGTGCCACCATATTCTTGTCATTATTAAATTTTAATATATATAGTTAAAATGTATATAATAATCCATTTAAACCTTTTTATTTTAACACTAGGATAGGTTCCTGTTGATGTGCCAGGGTACGACGCATGCAAGAATGTTAGAAGTTTTCAGTTCTAAGTCTTTGGCTTAAAATTTTTAGCAGCCACAGAAGCTTCTGTCTGAAAACAGCTGTTCACAGGTACAACTACTCTAGTCCTTATCGTATGACCTACTGGACGAACGCAAGGTGTATTCTGAAATGACGCAGCTCTTAATGTACAAGTGACATTTTGGCAACCTGAAAGGAACATGAAACAAAGTCGAATGGAAACATACGCGGGTTTCTCCTTGAAACTTGCCTCGGTACCACTGAGCAGTACCAGAGGCTCAGTTCCCTACCCTGTATTTTTTATTTTCTGTAAGGGGTCCCAAAGAAATCAAGAAATCTTCAATGTCAGCCTTCACTGGTCAGTACTAACGTCTGCATTTGGGCTCTAGTAATTGAGCAAAGGAATTGTGTTAGTAGATTCCTTAAAGTACAGATAGATGCCTCTAGCAAGTTTGGTTTGTAAATGCTAAATTAAAAAAGTGCAACAGAACCAGCTATAAGATCACTTAAATGATCATTTTAAGGAGAGCACAGATTGCAACCCCCCTCCCCAAATCCGCCATGAAGACAATTTTCAGCTCACTTTTTTTCAAGTCAATAAATACTACTGATTATTACATTGCAGTACTTCTATAACAGTAATAAAAATCTAGGTGAGAGTTTTTACCTTAAAAGTTATACATTTATTAAATGAGGCATTACAACCACTTCACTACAAGCAACTTCCATACATTTAACTTCTGTTTTCCAATCATTTGTTTTAAACTCCAGATCTCTTTTAACATACTACAGAAAGGGAACCAGTTAGAGGACGGGTAGGGGTAAATATTAAAATAACAGACGTCTCACTTTCCTTTTTGATGGAATCATCAGAATCTAAAATCTGGGGGCAACTAGGTAACAAAATTAAATTCAAGAGAATTCAGAATAAGTCAAAGCACACAGTTACTACAGTTCTGATATTATTCACCTCAGGAAAAAACTAGTAGAAAAGATGCTTGATTTAAATTTATGACACCTTCCAGTATGGTTCAACTACCAAAATAAATAAACTTGTCCTCACAGTTAAGTATTTTCCTCCAGAAGAGGCTGCTGGTATGACTAAAAAATAAAAAAAGGAATTCACATGCTGTATTTGTACAATAAGGACAATGTTTTGAGAGATGTAAATCTGATCACTCTGAGAAAACATTTTTTGTTATGAAGAAAATATAGATGGAAACTGTAGAAACTCAATCTTTTCCACAATTCAAAAATTTAAATTGACACTACTATGCAAACTAAATAATTTTAAAAAACCCTTATGTTTCTCCTCAATCATAAAAGTAATAGATACCCAATGTAGAAAAAGACAAAGCCAGTTCTGAAACAAAAGATCAGCTGCTATGAAAACAAAATTGACATTTTGTAAATACACAGCCTCTGAAGCACAACAAATAAGATGACCTTTTCATGCACTTAAAGCTTCAGTTCTTAGCACAATCAGAACCTATGGATAAAGTGCTTATTTGATTATTTTTTGATATACAGTTTGATGACTTACCGATGGGAAGGCTTTTAAAGCCTAGACACATTTCTCTGTGTGTAGTGATTAAAATTTGTTAAACCTACATTAAAAAATCTGTTCTCCCATTCTGCGTGTACAAAAATTAAAGCAGATGGTGAGGTGAGTTTATGATTTACTGTATTTTCCCCATTCAGGGCCTTTTTAAAGAGTCCTTTGAGGTTCTAAGGTTCAAACACTATGTAAGAAGAGTTATTGTTTGAATTACCTAACAATTACCCAGACTTCTTTTAGACTTCAGTTAACCTGTAAGTAAAATGAGCATGTTTAACTTTTCCACGGGGCATTGGAGGACGAGTTCCAACTCATAAATGCTTTCAGGTCCTCAGACACCAGGCACGGTGGAAGATGAAGCGTATCCATCAATCAGAGCGTTCTTCCGGGCCTCAATTTACCCACTTACGGAAACGAGAGTATTAACTTGTTTCGTAGGGTCCCCGGAGGGGTAATTAATTAGTGTTTTAAAATGCTCTGAGATCCAGAGATGAAAGGAAATGCGAGAGACACGCAGAGATGATGACAATAATCACAACAATAAAAAGAATGACTAACTTGGAAGTCTGCGTTACGTAAGGAAGGAGAAAGAAGTTATCAGATTCGCACAAACAAAAGAAAAGCCCACCACCTCCTTTGTTTCTCTTTCATTTCTCTTTTCTTCCCAGCCGCGGAGCTCACCTCCCGCAGCACGCGGCCAGCGTGGGGCGCGGGGCGCGGACTTGGCCACCGCGCGCCCCGCTCCCAGGCGGAGGGGGAGGGCGCGCCGGGCCAGCTCCTGACAAAGGCGCTTCCCCCCGCGAGGGAGCGGGAGGCAGGCGCCGCAAACTCCTCTCCCCGCCGCCTCCGGCGCGGGGGCGCGCAGACGGGCGGGGAGAGCCAGCTCGCCGCCCAAGAAAGCCACCAAGGAAGTTGCGCGCTCGCCTTGCCCGTACCCCTCGCTGGCCCTGCCGCGACTCCTCCCGCGGGCCGCTGAGGCCACTCACCGGACAATTGCTGGTGGCCGGAATCCCAGCACAGCCCCGAGACCCGGAGCGAGGGAGATGAAGAGTGCGTGCGCGGGGAGCGCGAGCAGACAGCGCGGCGTTTCGCCGCCGCCTTCCTCGCCAGCCGGCAAAGCTGGGCGAGGGGAAGTTGGCCGCAGAGCCGAGCACCGAGGAGCCGCGGGCGGTGGGAGAGGCGCGGGGCCGCTTTGTGGTGCGCTCCCGGCAGGCTCGACGCAAATCCGAACGCGCAGCACGGCTGATGCTGCTGGTGGAGGCGGCGGCGGCGCCCCCCGACGGTCCCTACGCCTCACACCGCCTCTGGGTCACTGACACACTCCCGGAGAGAGGGGAGGGCTCTAGTAGGGGGCGGGGCCTGAGGGAGGGGACGGGGATGGGCCCCCGGGGGAGGCGGGGCCGCGGCGCCGAGGCGTCTCTTGGGAATTGTAGTTCTTTCACTGAAGAAAAAGGGATACATTGTTGAGGACGCTTCCGCTCACAGTAAGCTGCGCATGCTGGGGGAGAAAGAGGTTCGGCCCCTACTGTTACTATGGTCACCGACACACTGAAGGGGAGAACGTGTTCTGTGCGGCTGCTGACTGAACAAGGCCCTTGTGTTATGGTGCTGCTAGGAATCCCGCCCTGAGCTAGTCGTTCCTACTTCGCTCCACCCCAGCTCCTAGCCTCACCACTCATAAGTGCCCTGTGCAATCTGCTTTCCTCCCAAAATTTCGGTCTTCCCTGCTGTCTAACTTTATTCCACAAATCCTGAACTGCAAAATACCCATTCATTCCCCTTCAAGCGAAAGCTTTCTGCTTCAAATTCATGTGTTTTTTTCCCCCTAAGAACCCAAGACTTATAGAAATTTAGTTTCTTCGAGTAACTGAACAATTTGATTATAAAACTGTTAGAGACACTATCACTCTCAGAATCCCACAGTTAATTATTTTCACATAATCAGTCACATCTAACTTTAGGGCCAGCAAAGGTAAAGTTCAGCGTTAAGATCACTATATTTTACTTGATCAGTGTAAAATAATACAGAATATTTTAAGGCCTACAATTTCTAAGAAACACAAATTTCATAAAGTGTAAATTCAAAAGATAAGTGGAAAGTTGAAAATTGTTTACTTTATATATATTAGCAAACTTTCATTTGGCAATAAGAGAAGTCTGAACCAAGGTCTCAATAGGCCGTTGGGCTGGTCAGCTGAGTCTACACCCACAGGTGGTGGAGGAGGGTGGGGAAAGGCAGGGCATGTTACTGAATTTCTAGAGGACTGACCAAAGTCAACCTGTCTGAAGATCTTTTGTTTTTCTTCTCTGCCTACCTAGAACTCCATACCCTGCAAGAAAAAAAATAATGCTTAGAAATCAGAAACACATTTAGAGAGGGAAAAGTCGAGGTTTTCAAATAGAGTCTCAAGATCACAAATCTTTGTTTGCATACCCCATAATTATTCATTCAAAAAATATTTATTGAGTATAGTAAACCCCAGACACTTTATTAGGTCCCAGAAACAGAGATACAACAATGTAAAAGAACATTCCTTATTTTCAAAGTGCTTACTGTGTGGAGGAGACAGGTAAACAAACAGAATCAGCAAGACAAGTACTATAATAGGAAACGCACCAGGTGCTTTAGTACGTAGCTACATACACTGGAAAAGCTTGCCAGGATCGTAAGCAGATGAAATTTTGATAAGATATATATTTTAGAAATGTATTTTATGCATTTAAAGAAAAATGAGAGCCTGAACTAAGGCACTGGCAGGTGACGGAACTGAGGGTAATTAGACACAATTCGAGGGTTAGAATTAATAGAACCTAGTGAGTAATTGAAAGTGTTTGGGGCTGAAGAGTGAAGGGTGAAAGAAAGTTATCCATTATGCTGTTTTTGATTGGCAGCAACAAAAACACCAACTCTAACTGGCTTAACTAATAAACCAGTATTGACCTGTCTAGATAAAAAGTCCAGTGAAAAGATGGGCTTATAGGGCTGAATGATTCATCAGCTCAATGATGTCATGTAGGACATGCTTCTTTCTTGTTTCATTGCTTTTCCTTCCTTAAGTATCAACTTTATGGTCAAATGACAGTTGCCAACAATTCCTGTGGCTGGAAGTCTTGCCATTAGGTCAAAGAAGAGACAAGAACAGAGAGTCATTTTTGAAAACTCTTTTAGAAGGAAGAGAAAAACTACTTTCCCAGAAGCCTCAGGAATTGACTCATGTGTCTACATAAACTAAAAATGGTGACCAGGGGACGGCATGAGGTTGGTTGTCTTAGGATAAAAACATATGCCTGCCCCTAGGCCCAAATGAGTCAGCCTCCCAGAGAGCTCTGTTGAGGAGGTATGACTATCCCAAAGAAAGTTGAAGTAGTTACCCAAAAGAAGAATTAAGGCTAAGAATGGGGTGAGGGTGGGGACCACAATATCTCCTACAGGGAAGGAGAAGGATGACTCTCAGATTTCTGTCTTGTGTGACTATAAGCTAGTGATGTCATTCATTGAGTTAGGGAATACAGGAGATTGAACAGCTTTTGAGGGGGAATTTGATGAGTTTATTTTGGTTATATTGAGTTTACACATCTAGGTGAAGAAGTGGACTGGGTAGTCTTATATATATATTTATAAATGTATTATATATATTTATATACATATATGACTCTAGTGCTCTGAAGAGAGATCTGTACTGCAAACAGTATAAGTGGAATGTACCATCATATAGATGGCAGTTGAAATTATAGGAATGGGTGAGATCGCTCAGGGTATGCACAGCAGAAAAGGAGGAATCAATAATAGCACCCTGGAAACACCAGCACTTAAGGAGTAGGCAAGAAATCATGAAAACGCCTGGAACTAGCCAGAGAACTAGGATGTACACAGAAGCAGGAAAATGTAATCTGTAACCAGGAGAAAAGTTAGCCATATAAACAAACCCAGAAATGATTGAGATGGTAGAATTAACATTCAACAACATTAAAACAATTACTATAAACATGCTCCATATGCTAAAAGATAGAAATTAAAGACATAAAAATGGAAGTTCTAGAGATTAAAATTATAACTTCTGAAATAAAAATTTTACTGGAGGCAATTAACACTTAGAAGCAGATTAGGCACTCAGAAGAAAATATTAGTAAGTGAAGGCATAGCTGTAGAAACCTAGTCAAAATAAAGCACATGAAGAAAACAAGAACCTAAAAACACAAAAATGAAAACAAAAAAAACAACAACAAAAAAAGAAAAACATCCTCAGTGATTTGTGGAATAACACCAAGCATTTTGAAATATGTGTAACTGGAGTTCCAGGTGAGACAAGGGTGAGAGGGGGTGACAAAAATTATTTGAAGTACTATAGCTGAAAATATTGTCATATTTGATGGAAATTGTAACTCAGGGACTCAAGAAACTCAAAAAGCCAAGCTAGGTAAACACACACATGCACATACATTCACAAAATCCACTGCAAAAGACATCATCATTACATTGTTGAAAACTAGTAATAAGGAGAAAATATTAAAAGCAGTCATTGGCGTGGAAAAGGTATATTCTGTACATAAACAAAGACAAATTTTCAATAAGTTTCTAATCAGAAACTCTGCAAGTCAGAAGACAATGAAAAGGCATTTTTAAAGTGCTGAAAGAAGAAAAAATCTGTTACCTAGAATCCTACATTTAGGGACAATGTCTTTCAAAAATGAATGCTAAAGAAAACAAAAGCCATTAGAACTGAACTATAAGAAATGTTAAAGCACATTTCCGGTCAAGATAGAGGTGTAGGTAAACATGGCTCACCTCCTTGCACAGCCACAGCAAAAATTACAACTACACTACAAAATGAATATCACCCAGAATTGTTAGAAAACTGAGCTATACGGAAGCCTGACAACCAAGGAATTAAAGAAGCCACATTGGTCCAGACAGAATAGGAGGGATGGAGGTGCAGAGAGGCACAGAGAGGAGCAGAGAAATGGAATGGGTAGGTGAATAAAAATCAGGAGGGATACCTCAGGAGCGAGGGATCCCAGCTCCACACCAGACCACCCAGCGCAGGGTTCCAGTGCCAGGAAGATAAGTCCCTATAATTTCTGACTGTAAAAATCAGTGGAGCTTGGGGCAGTGGAAGAAACTGCAGGATTCTCAGGAGTCTTCCCTTAAAGGGCCTGTAACATACTTAGGACGAATACAGACTAATTCCCTCTGGGCTTTAGCAACAGGGCAACAGTTGGAAGGGTGCCAGTGCATACAGGGAGAAATTAAAGTGTCTGGCATCAGAGCAAGTGCCAGGGGACAGCTTCCTCCTGGACAGAACTCCAGAACACAGAGAGTGGCATGTCCCTTTTCTCAGCCTTCCCCCACACAGAGCCACAGAGCGGCCACACCATATAGGAGATTCTGTCAACCTGGTTCACACAGGTTGCCCTACTCTGGAGATTACCAGAGTCCACCTAATCCAATTTACCAGTGCACTTTTCTACAATAGCCTATGCTACTAAAACAGGAATCAAAGCAGCTCTACCTAATACATAGAAACAAACACAGGGAGGCTGCCAAAACAATGAGACAAAGAAACTGGCCCAAATGAAAGAACAGATCAAAACTCCAGAAAAAGAACTAAACAAAATGGAGATAAGTAATCTATCAGATGCAGAGTTCAAAACACTGGTTATAAGAATGCTCAAGGAACTCACTGGGTATTTCACCAGCATAAACGAGATCCAGGCATATATGAAGACTATACTAAATGAAATAAAGAAAAATTTACAGGGAAACAACAGTGGAGTGGATAAAGCTGAGAATCAAATCAATGATTTAGAACATAAGGAAGCAAAAACATTCATTCAGAACAGCAAGAAGAAAAAAGAATGAAAAAACCAAGGATAAGCTAAGGAGCCTCTGGGAACCTTTGATAAGTTTTCAAATGTATCACCATTCAGATCATAAGGGTGCCAGAAGAAGAAGAGAAGGAGCAAGAAATTGAAAACTTATTTGAAAAAATAATGAAAGAAAACTTCCCTAATTTGCTGAAGGAAATAGACATACAAGTCCAGGAAGCCCAGAGAGTCCCAAACAAAATGGACCCAAAGAGGAACTCACCAAGACACATCATAATTAAAATGCCAAAAATTAAAGATAAAGAATCTTAAAAGCAGCAAGAGAAAAAGCAGAGAGTTACCTACAAAGGAGTTCCCACAAGACTGTCAGCTGATTTCTCAAAAGAAACTGCAGGCTACAAGGGACTGGGAAGAAGTATTCAAAGTGATGAAAAACAAGGACCTACAACCTGGATTACTCTATCCAGCAAAGTTATCATTTAAAATGGAAGGGCATATTTAGAATGGAAGTGTTTCCCAGACATGGTAAAGCTAAAGTAGTTCATCATCACCAAGCCATTATTATATGAAATGTTAAGGGGACTTATTTAAGAAAAAGAAGAAGATCAAAACTATGAACATTAAAATGGCAATAAATTCACAAGCATCAATAATTCAGTCTAAAAAACAAACTAGGCAAACCAGCAAAACACAAACAGAATCATAGACATGGAGATCATTTGGAGGGTTATCAGTGGGAGGAGAAAGAGGGAGAATAGGCGAAAAGGTGCAGGGCTATAGAAGTATAAATTGGTAGCTACAGAATAGATAGAGGGACGTTAAGAACAGTATAGGCAATAGAGTAGCCAAAGAACTTATATGCATGATCTATGGACATGAACTAAGGGGAGGATTGCCAGAGGGAATGGAGGGGTACCAGGTGGAGGGGGGCAAAGGGAGAAAATTGGAACAACTGTAATAGCATAGTCAATAAAGTATATTATAAAAAAGAATTTGGGAAAGAGGAGAAGATACTATATGCATTCTTCAAATCTCCTTTTTAAAAGAGGGGAAGTGTATGATAAAATAATGCATTTATAGTTCAAGTTCCATTGGAAAATACTAAAAAAAACTTCATCTGGAATCAAATGTCCCTTCTAATGATATTATCTGATGATGAGTATCATTCACAAATGACCATGATCTTCAGACCTAGAGTTGTCTTCATTCAGCACTGAGCACAGAATAGCTTTCTAGGCAAGGTGTCATTTGTTACATGGTACCTAGGAAGAAAAAGGGGCTACTCTTCTGCATTTTGACCACTTTTTGTATAGCAGGGCAAATTAAGATAGGACTCCTCATGTGGCCCTTTTCATGCTTGGTGCTAGTTTTTAAGTACTGGAAATACATT
>VMDR010030062.1:0-12516 GCA_007922815.1 Macrotus californicus
GGCTTTAATAACCGTAACAGCAGGAGCCACACTACTCCTCAGCCAACTTCCCCTTAATAGCTTCCAGGATGCCAGTCTGAGAACCGTCTCACCGCATTTCACAAACACTTCATGCTTGACAGCCCACTCTCTTCTGTGCATATCCTTCCATTCTGCGTGCATATGCTTGAAAGAGTTCTAACTTCCGGTTCCATCCAAATTACCTTCCTTCTTGTGAACCACTCCACATCAACTCTTTGCTACATTCTTAAAAGAATGTCTTCCTCTAATACTTTCAGTAATTTTTGACAGCTCTGTGTTTTATGAGTTCATCTCAGCGGCAAGTGTCACAGGATTTCCACAAAAACTACAGAGCAGTGTTTTCTATCCAGACAAACGCATCGACCACACACACTGCAGACAGACATAAAGCTCTGTAATAGTGGGGCTTGACTGAGCCTCAGAGGTCACTGAGCCCACTCCATTCAAACCCCCATTTTGCAGGCAGGAAAACAGAGGCCCTGAGAAATATTCATTCAGGTAGTCACTGCTGTATTAACACTTGGGTGGTAGCCCAGAAATCCATTGTTTAGTCAGTTATTTGAGACTTGGTACATATTTTCTTATTAAGAAACAATATTACAACAGAAAGTCAGACTCCCCGAAGAGCCTACAAAATTATACCTAGGATGGATGTAGTGACGAGAGCAACAAAGTCAATGTGTTCAGAGTCACTTGAACTAGTCACTAAAAATGGTGAAAATTGGAAATTTTGTCTTATAGGTATTTTACCCCAATTTTTAAAAAATTCCTACCTAACCCACAAACCAGGTGAAACATGAGGAAGAAAGAGCAAGAGAAGGAAGAAGTTCCCACTACCCCATCTGGCTGTGCTTGAGGGGCCTTCTCTGAGTCAACGTCTGGCTAACCACCTCTACAGTAACCAGACTCCCCTCCATCTGCCACTAGCTCCCAAAATTCCCTTAGGGAACTGGTCCTCCCCATGCTCAGCCTGGGTAGCACTGACCCCAGTCTCTTCTCTGGGGGTGGCCACCGACTGGCTTCAGGCAGTCCCCTGTCTGGGGCAGGGCTGATACATGAGCCATTTCAGGCTAATAAGATTCAAGAAGTATGTGAGTGTGTGTGTGCGTGTGTGTGTTGCAGGGGGAGGAGAGCATGTCTACAAAACAAAAACCCTGTTTGTTCTGCTGGAACCACCACGAGAGAGGGTATGTCCTCCTGTGGACAGGACGATAGATGAATGGGAGATCCTGATCCAGTGCGGCCGCTGCTGCCGCCACGATAGGTGCTACCCTGAGGTCTAGGCCAGCACACAGAACTGAGCACAGAAGAGCAGGCAATGTTGAAAGAAGTGCAGAGAGAGAGAGGGAGAGAGAGAGAGAGCACAGAAACCCCGATGGAGTCATGAACTCGTGGAATAAGCCACATCTGAAGTCAGCCAGACCTGCTCTGGGACTTCTCACTTGCATCAGCCAATAACTCTGTATTTTGCCTTAGCCACTTGGTGTTCAGTTTCTGTTTATTTGCCACTGAGAGATTCCCAACAAACACAGTTCCAGAACAAAGTCTGAAAGAGACCAAGTTTGATCCTCATCCACCTTTTCTGAAACCAGCTCCCACCAGCCAGTCTTTTGTCCCCAGATGTCCAGTGCCCTCCCTCTGGCCCAAGATCTCCATTCTGACACCCTACCCAGGCCCGCACTAACTCCCAAAGCACTTCAGCCCCAATATTACCTTTCCCTTTCCCCTTACTTCTTCAACACCGTGGCCCCCAGTGCAAATTCATAAAGCAAAAATCAAGAAAAATGCATAAATTATTATAAGTATGTTGCAGCTTAGGCTAAAAGGGATTCAAAGTTCGTCTTTGTCCACATCAATTTGTAGGTCAACTTATATTCGAGTCACTGCTAGAAGCGAGTCTTGTGAACTGTCCTGGGGCAGAGGCAGAATGAGGTCTGTTCCCCAGAGTAACCCTACAAAGAGAGATGCAGGCTGATAGCACACAAATCTGGCTTTTCGAGGGAATCTGCAAGATGCAGGGCATAAGAGGTGCCATTCAAGGGCCCAGGGGACAGAAAGAGACCCAGAGCTGAGGAAGTCTGGAATACAGCTTAAACGGAGAAGCTGAGAATATGGTGTCCTTTGCCACCTTCTAGGTTTTGACTGAGAAACAGCCCCTCAGTTAGAAGGCAGTGGTGTTCTCACAAAGGCAGAGCAACTGGAGCGGGAGAAGCCTTCTCCAAAGGCTTGTGGCAGCAGACATCAATGAGGGACAGAGTAACGAGCACCCTCTGGACTCACAGAAAGTAGGCAACGTGTTGAGTTCCTATGACAACAGTTAAGAAAGATGAACAACCAAAATGTGGATTATTAATGTTGATCCCTTACAACTTCTCCTGCTCCTCTTTGCTCTTGTTCCACATGGTACGTTAGGGACAATGTCCATGTAGACCCACCAACTGATGAGTCATGGGGACCTCCAGATTACACCAAGGAGAATTTAATAGATTAACAGTCAAAACAGGATATCAGGGGATGCCAGAGAAAAAGATCCGTAGCCATATTACAGAGCTTCACAGAGAAGATGCTAGAAGGGTTTGACAGATGGAAAGATCAGCAATGGGGGGAAATGGTGAGACCTCTTCAAGGAGGAGGGGCATGATGGGGGTGGGGGGAGCAGAATGGAGGGGAGAGGGTACGAGCTTGGATAGAGAAGAGAGGGAGGACACTGTGTGGAAGTACAAACGCCCCAGGGGCCCCGGGGTCTTTGTTGGGGAGCACCTCTGCTTTGTTGTGCTGGGCTTTGTAAGACGGGGAGAGGAGCATATCTGTGAGCAGCGAGTCAAATGACAATAATGTATGAATGACTAGCACCCCCTTAAGACTCCTGGGAGCATTCGCATTTTAAAAATAGGCTGCTCAGTAACCCAAATCATCTTGAAACTGTTCAGATTTCAGACAGTGGAAGAAGAAGAAAAGCTTTTGGGGTGGGAAAGCAGGATTTCTGGGGCAGGGCACCACCCTGTGCAGAGTCCTGCCCCAGCCCTAACTCCCCCTGGCCTCCCTGAGGGTCTGGTCAGCTTCCACAGTGCTTCCTGGTTGTTCTCAGCTTGGGGCCCATGGCTGGGTGAACGCTCCGAAGTCTGTTTTCTGTTGTTTCTGGTGCTTTAAACAAGACCGCACTTGTGGGAGGAGGCCTGGATAATGGCAGATATTTTTAGCATATTTGTAAGTCAGACATATTTAAGTTTTGTCTGTTTGTACTTTTTAAATAACCTGCCACACTCATTTAAAACATAACATCAGTGAATATACTTAATGTCACTAAATTATACACTTAAAAATGATTAAAACGGTACAATTAACATTATGTGTATTTTACCACAATGTAAAAAAGTCTAGTTTTTAAAAAACACCATTGTCCTTCCTTTTTTTCACAATTAATTCCTTGTATGTACAAGTATTAGGTAAACAAAATACTTAGAAACATTGAAGTTTGCATATTATTGGGTTAGTTTAAACCCTGAGCATCACCATACATGTAGAAATGGCAATAAAATACTAACAACAACCACAGCACACGTTATCACTCTTACAACGTATACTTGACACAGTTTTAAAAAAGATGTTATTTGGCTTAGTTTCTGTGTTACAGATCAAAAGAAATACTTACGTTACGTGAAAGTAAGTGAGCATAGAAATCAACACCGAATGGAACACCGAGCCTTGGCTACTGCAAGGGCTCCCTACGACACAGGCCCAAAAGAATAAAAAACATCATCCAAACTAAATTGCTCCTCCATCTTTCTGAAATTAGTAGAGAATGTTTGCGGCTGACCTATTTCTCTGCCACACGACGGTGTTGATAATTGCCTTTTGTCCCCCAGGGAAGCGCTCAAACATAATTGAGCGGCACCTGCCACGGAGAGTGCAGTTCTGTGTGCCCAGTAACTCCCATAAATGTCGTACTCAGCTTAAGACTCAAGCACTCTGCTTTCTTCTGAACTGTAGCTCTCAAGGAAGAAACATTGTAGCTACCAAAGCTGCGTTATTACGAAGATCTAGATAAAATAAAAGAAATATTTTGAATTATAAGTACCCAAGACACTTCTATTACTAAAAGTTACTGAGAATGAAGGCAGTAACCACTCATGCTGCTCTGACAGTTCGCAGTGACCCCGTTGCTGTCACTCTGACAGTTCGCAGTGACCCTGTTGCTGTCACTCTGACAGTTCGCAGTGACCCCGTTGCTGTCACTCCATTCTATCCTCTCCCGTGGATGAGAGCCACTCCGTTTTGTTCAATCCTGAGGATGAGGTGCACAATGTCAGAGGCTTGATTTCCATGCAGGTTAAAAAATTCCACTAAAAACTACCTGAGACTGTAGCTCCAAAATAAATGCAAGCATGAGACACCCCATTCAACACTGTCACTTGAAAAGCCGTCTGGGACATAGGCTTGATGCAAGTCCCTTTCCGCCCACAGGCCAACATCCGCATATCTAGGCCAGGGGCCACAACTGGGGACCCTCAGCTGGCATAGAGAACGTGTTAACGAAAAAATATGAAGGCGGCCACAAAGATCACACATCACTATACAGGACGCCAGCTACAGGAAATGTCCAGAACAGGCAAAAATCTACAGGCACAGAGAGTAGATTAAAGGCTGCCTATGGCTAGGGGTGGGGGAAGGAGGGGAAATGGCGGTTAATGGGTGCAAGCTTTCTTTTGGGGTGATGAAAGTGATCTAAGATTGGGTCATGGTGGTAACAGAAGACACCCTTGGAGTTCCTGAATGACTTCCCCACTCTGTTACACACACACACACACACACACACACACACACAATGAGGCCGAGTAAGAAAGGCATGTCTGCGGAGCACTCTAACCTTCACAGTGATCATTCACCCACCAGTTTGACCTGGAAACACGATCAGCATTTGAGTTGTTAACACTGGCACTAGGCCATTCGAGAAGAAAGTAAGAGAGCATCATAAATTCATCTACATAAATCACTATGCATTTCCATTACTGCTGGTCTTTCCTGTACTAAAAAGGAAATTTTACAAAAGAAATTTTCCTAATTAAAAAATAATTAATATAATATTCAAACACAGTGAGCACTGCAAAACTTTACCATTTCTACTGATTCTGATAACCAGGAAAAAGGCAGATTCTTTTCAAGACTACTACTATAGCAATTAAATTGCAACCCTGGACAAAGATACTCCAGCAACAGAAAAAAACACAAAAAGAAAAATAAAATAGGAATGGTTTGTCATCCAAAGGATTTCAGTGAAATGATCAGAAAGATCCAATCCTGTAGCCTAAGTTTTACAGCCCCTCTCCTAATGCTTTCAGCAGCTGAAGTGCAAGTGCGGAATGCCATCCCCTCAGATTCACGTGATGTACCTCTCTCTGTGTAATAAGAAAGGATATGCTAAAGAAAATAGGAAAGTTCGCAGAGGGGCATGTTTACGCTGGTTAAAGTAAGAACTACTTTCAAGGAATTTCAAATCTCGACCTATGTATGGGCCAAGTGTTGGTCATACACCAGGCTCATCTATTTCGGAAAACTGGCTGCCGTAGCACAGCTTGTCACTATTGTTACTTGAAAGAAATAAAAGTATTCCCTTAAAACTGAATCTCTGATTTTGCCCTTTCATTAATTCAGGCTTCTAGTTCTAACCCTACGCTCATTCCTTGTCCCAGTTCACATGGTTACATCCATGTAAAATTCGTGATGTTTTGCTCTGTAGTCTGTAACTTACCTTCTCTCTAGAACGGAGTGCTGAATTCTACCTGAACGTGTGCATGGTTCACGAAGTA
Organism: Macrotus californicus; assembly: GCA_007922815.1. Taxonomy (NCBI): domain Eukaryota; kingdom Metazoa; phylum Chordata; class Mammalia; order Chiroptera; family Phyllostomidae; genus Macrotus; species Macrotus californicus. The sequence goes on from VMDR010030062.1 coordinate 5,829, forward strand.
CCAGAGCCTGTAACTGTGAAGGCAGGACAACACGGGCTGCTTAAGTCAGAACATGTGAGTATGGGGGCACTGTGGAGATAAAGAGCCTGCCTCTTCTTGAGACTTACTAATTTCATGATTTGTCATCTGGAGAGGTAGTCTAAAGAGAGTTGATTGCAGGTGGTTAAGGAAGTGCTCTGCTTAGCCCACAAGAGGGAATACTGGTGGACACCTGGGTTCCAAGGAAGTGAAAAGCATCCAGGGGCCCTGCCCGCAGGGCTCAAAGGATCCGTGTTTCTGAGTAAACACATTGTTCCTGGGAAGGAAGCTCCAGTGAAAAGGGAACAAGCAGAGAATGGCACTTCTTGCCATCCTAGGAAGAATTTCATTTCAAAATGTTGCTTAAAAAGCATGCAGAGGCCAAACACAGAGAGCTACATAGAGAAATAGGGCCTCATACCCACTCCCCACACATCTGTGGATGGTTCCCTGAGTCATCAGTGAATCTGGGTGACTTGCAAGCCTGCTTGCCCTGGTTAGGGTTTATGCTTTCTTCTGAGTCTGAACTGCAGAAATGAGACCATGAGCAAGCCAAACTCAGAGGAAGATGATGAGTTTGGACAAGGCCACGGCCTCAGCCAGAAAAGATGGGTCAGACGTAGATTGGCTGGGTCCAGCTAACCGCATTGAGTTAGACTCGCCAGGACTGGAGAGACCAGTCTCTGCAACTACTCCAGGAGGTCTGACTAACCTACGTGCTCTCAGGTCCCTCTTTGCTCTGTCCCTCGATAAGGAGCAGTCTCTGCTCCTTGATGACCAGAGGCCACACCATCTGCACACGCAGCATTAAGGGGCGAGCACAGCAAAGCCAAGGGCATTCTCAGCTTACGTTTCCACACAGCATCCTATGACTTTCCAGAGAGATCAAGATTTGAGTCATAATTTATCTAAGTTTCAATAAAATGTTACCATCCTAAATGGGAGGAGTTTTTTCTTCTACAAAAATAACATTTAGGGAACTCTGTGTGCCAAAAACAGAATGACTTGGGGAAAAGCAAAAATTATTGGTTAACTGGTTCGCTGCCCAGTAATTAGATTTGTCAATCAGGAGCTTGATCAATTCAGTTCCATTTATTCGAAGCCAAGAGCAAGAATTTGCCACAAGAGGCAGAGTTCTTTCTTGGTCTATCAGATCTCAATTTGGGGAGATGCATTACAGAGAAAATTCAGAAAGAGAGCGGTATAAACTTTTCCTTAAAGTTAGTTATAATTGGATTATACCATTTAGCAAGGAAGTTCTACTTTCAGGTCAAATAAAAACTTTCAATTTTGCTGATGAAAAATGATTCATTATCGTCTTCCATGCAACTAAAATATAATAGATGGCGGTGCCAGTCCTGGCCTGTCTCCCCTAGATTTATCCCTCCTCTCTCCCTGCTGTGCTTTCCGTCTTGGGGGACCTAGGCCGGCAGGCTGTTTCCCAGGCTCCCTTGTCAGCTGGCTTCCACGCACCTACGCTCAGCCAATGGGAGGCACTCGGCGGGGCTGGCGGAGTGAGGGTGTGGGTTCAGGGTAGAAAAGAGCAAGAAGCCAGAGTAACTCCCTCCCACTCTCTCCACCTCAAGTGGCTTCTTTGGCAGAGGCTGCATTTCCTCTGTGTCTCTCTCTGTCTTTTAATTGAGATATAATTGACCAATATCCTTATATTACTTTCAGGTGTACAAAATAATGATTTGGTATTTGTAGATATGGCAGAATGATCACCACGAGTCTAGTTAACATCCATCACCATTCATAGATACAATTTTTTTCTTGTGATGAGAGCTTTTAAGATCAACTGTATTTGCAAGCTACAAATATTCAGAACAGTATTATTTATTAACTGTAGTCACCATGCTGTTTATTACATCCTCAGGATTTATTTATTTTATAATTGGCTGAAGTTTGTACCTTCTGATCCACTTCACCCATTCCCACCCTCTGGTAACCACCAATGAGATCTCTGTATCTATGAGCTTGGGGTTGCTGGGGGTTAGGGGGGGTGAGAGGAGTGTTTATTTTTTATTTTTAGATTCCACATAAAGATGAGGTCATATGGTATTTGTCTTTCTCTGTCTGACTTAGTTCACTTAGCGTAATGCCCTCAAGGTCCATCCATATTGTCGTAGCAAATGGCAAGATTTCCCTCTTCTTATGGCTAATATTGTGTAACATGTACACCACAATTTCTTCATCCATTCATCCATTCATAGACACTTCGGTTGTTTCCTTATATAGGCTATTGTAAATAATGCTGCAATGAACATGAGGGTGCATGTATCTTTTCTTTTTAAAGGAATGTATTTTATTGATTATGCTCTTACAGTTGTCCCAATTTTCCCCTTTGCCCCCCTGCACCCAGTACCCCCTACTCCATCAGGCAATCCTCATACCATGGTTCATGTCCATGAGTCATGGGTAGGTCCTTTGTCTACTCCCTTTCTTATACTGTACTTTACATTCTCATGGTTATTCTGTAACTACCTATTTGTACTTCTTAATTCCCTGACATCTTTTTGAGTTAGTAGTATTTTTGTTTCCAGAAGTGTAATTGCTGGATCATATGGCAGTTCTATTTTTAATTTCTTGAGGCACCTCCATACTGTTTTCCACAGTGGCTGCACCAGTCTGCAATCCCACCAACAGTGCACTAGGGTTCCCTTTTCTCTGCATCCTCTCCAACACTTGTTATTTCTTGTTGTTTTGATAACAGCCATTCTGACAGGTGTGAGGTAATATCCTGTGTGTCTCTTGCTCCTGCAAAACAGTATGCCCGTGATTCCAGCATCTGCCAGGTGATTCTGGCCCCTGGGCTCCCATGACAGTTTCCTCTCCTTGTCCTTCTAGCCTAGAGGTGACAGTGGCCTCTCGCTATTGCTGACATCCAGGTTTAGCTTCTCTGTCTCATCACCTGTTTAACTGTGTCTCCACATTCAAGTCCCTCAGCCGTGAAAACTCAAGTAGTTTTGCTTCTTGGTTAGACTCTGGGTAAAACAGTGGCTAGGAAATAAACACACCAGGACAAACGAACGAAAGGCCTCCGTGGACCCACAAACAATGCGAACAGAAATTCCATCCCGTGATAAAATTCTGAAAACAAATTCTTGTCTCCAGATCTTCCAGGTGTTGCTTTGTTCTTCACAATAACCACCTAAGTTAAGAATATTTCTAGGACCTGAGAGGAATAAGCCCGTATGTCCTTTCATGTGCCCAGATGTGTGTTTGTACGTCTGCCTTGATTCGTCAGGGATGAAAGTGTTGTGGTGGAAAACTAGAGAATCTTAGGCTGTCTCACTACCAATTGGTGTGACTTTGGTAAGGCCTTTATGTCCTTTGGTTTCTGTTTTATTCGCCTGAAAACCGGAAATGGAAGCATTTTTCCTCTGCAATCTCCTCCTGTTCTAAAATTCTATGAGTCTAAGTTTATGAAGAAATTTTGCATATATGTGCCTCTACACATATGATTATTCTTAGAGCTAGGCACAAGGTATATCCACCTTGTCTTGATGAATTTGCATTTCACTGGGGAAAATTTTGCATTTCATCAGAAAAAGGTGTCTATAATCAGTGTTCAAATTACAACCCAAAGAGGTTTTTTTTGCCAACCTGTTTTGTTATAGTAACAACTGAGTGTCTCAGTGTTTTAGACCTCTAAGTACGGTGTGGGTTCACCGAATCACTGTAATGATCATCGGATTAGCACACCTTAAAGAAACAAGGTCCCTTGCTCAAAGACTGATGGTTCCAAAGATGTCTGCAGCAACATCTTCCATTCTACGTGCTCTTTCATAAGGTGACCTTTCTCTACTCCATCAAAATATAGAGTCTATTTACCCTCCTTTTGAAACTAGGCTGGCCCTCTGGTCTGTTTTGACTTAGAGATTGGAACAGAAATAGTGTCAGATAGCTTTTGATAGTAGGTCCCATCAAAGCTGCAGCTTCAGCCTTCACTTCTGGGGATGCTCCTTCTAGGAACCCAGCCACCTTGGAGCTGAAGCAAACGCACAGGTAGAGAAAACTGAGCCTGCTGCCAAACGCTCTTGATCAGCAGCTCTCAGCCAGCAGCCAGCGCCAGCTGCCCAACCACACAAGCAACTGATAATTTAGACCTTTCAGCCATGCCAGTGCCCAGATAAAATCACATGAAGCAGAACTGTCCAGTCGGCACACAGAAACTTGTTTTAAAAAAGTGTTGTTGCTTTAAGTCACTACCAGGGGTGTCCAACCTGCGGGCTGCATGCGGCCCAGGATGGCTATCAATTGTGGCCCAACACAAAACTGTACATTTACTTAAAAATTATGAGATGTTTTTGTGATTACATGTTGCAATGTATTTAATATGTGGCCCAAGACAACTCTTCTTCTTCCAGTGTGGCCCAGAGATGCCAAAAGGTTGGACACCCCTGCAAACTTTGCAAAGGTTTGTCAGGAAGCAATTTCTCCCCATTAAACAGAAAGTTTAATGTGGAAGCAAAACTCCACGCCAAAAATATGTCAAACTAGTCCTCTATCCATCTGTTCCTTCATTCATTGAACGAATAGAGAGGTGGGCTCAAGTAAGTTTAAAGTTGTGAGAACACAAAATACAGAGCTTATTCTTATATTATTATTATTTATTAATTATTGTATTATTTTCCATACGACCATGCCTACCCCTGTATTTACTGAATATCTACGATGCTAAATGCTGAGGATGCAAAGGAGACCCAATGCAAACATGTCCCTGCCCTAGTGGAGCTTATTATCTGGATGGGGAGAGCGACATTAACAGAGAAATCGAATTACATGTTAAATTATAACAGTGGTGGTGCCACTGAGAACGGGCGTAGTGCTCTCTGAGGTGAGGTGCATGATTAGGGAACTGACCTCATCAAAGAGGTTGGAACGAGAGTGACGACTGAAGCTACATCTTCAGGAACTTCAGCAAGGAAGATGAAAAGTGAACTAGGCAGGGGGAAGAGCAAGAACCCTCCACAGAGAGGTCTCTGCATGTGCAAAAGGCCTGGGGCAGGCGAGATGGTGGTGTGTTCACAACTGAGAGCTCTGGGCTCAGGATGAGGCTGGTGGGGGTCAGGTGCTCTAAGACTTTGCAGTCCCCAGAAGGGCAGACTTAACAAGAAGAGGTCAACAAACCAATCCCACTCTGATCAGATTTTCTGTTTCAACCCCAGTGGGGAGAAAACGGGGAGTAACCCCAGGGAGAGTAAACCTGGACTGCTCCACCATATAAACTGTGTATGCAGTGAGGGACATCCAAGGGCATTTCAACAGTCAGCGCACTTAGGCATTTTGGGCACGCCCTCATTCCTTGCGATATTGCTGCTATACACTATGCTCTACATAAATAGTTCCTTTCGATACATCTGTGTCTCCCTAACTAGACTATAAAATCCTTTGGGTACGGGGGCTGTGTCCCATTCATCTTTTTCATTCCTCTTTCATGGTGTCTAGCAGACTGCTGGGCACACAGCAAATGTTTATAAGTGTTTCCTTGAAATGTAAAATATGAATAAAGAATCCATTCTTAAACAGCCTGTCAGAAGTGATGTCCTGGGAGAAAACTCCACAGCCTCGCTTGGAAAGCCGCTCCCATGAGAGCAGCACTCTTAGGGAAGTCTCACTGTAAGCTCTCCTTCCTTTCTCACTGCGGCCAGTTCTTGAGTTTCATCCTCAGTGAAGATGGAGCACAACCCATGTCATTTCCAAAGCATGCCTTGGTTCGAAGATCATTACTGGGTCACCTGTACCTCTCTCTCCTCTCACTGGCGAAGTACTAAATCTTCTCACCTTTCCTCAAAGAAACCACTTAGTTGCTTTCTGGATTCATTCCAAAACCTCCATCTCTTCTAAGTTGTGGAGGCCAGCAGTCTAGTAAATCGGGAAACAAGGTCAAGAACGCCCGAGGGACTTTGTGTCCAGTCCTCAGAGGCAGGCTCTCTTTCCCACTCTGCTTGTTTTCAGGCCAACTCACATGTGTGCATGTGTAGGTATGTGCACATACATACATCTGTGCATGTATACACACAAAACACTGACATTTCACCAGCTCAAAGAATAGACATTGTTTTACTGAGTTTGCCAACTTTCCTCTGTTCTTTACCACCAGCCCAGTCTTACCAACCTGATTTGACAAATCAACTTTTTTCTTTTAGTGAAAGTTTCCTTCCCATGTATTTGTAAATAGTATGACAGAGAAATGAGCAGCACTATTTTTACTGGTGTTGGCACTATCTTCTTCACGAACAAAAGCATTGCACAGACCAGGAAATATCTCCAACAAATTCCAGCACTCCAATGCATCAGGAATTCAAAAATAATAAATCACTGGTCATTTAACAAATAAAGAAGCTCTAATAACATGAAGAGCTGTTGTGCTTTAAATTTTTCTTGACACTTGGGTAAAAACTGTTCAATTTTATTTCAAAAATCCACTGTTAAATATCATTTGCAATCGTTTTTAAACCTTCTCAAAGAAATGAAAATCCCCCAGTTATTTTTATTGTAGCCGTTATAGAAATCTCTGTTATGACATTGAGATGAGACCGTGTGTAAGAGATTTACTGAACTGTAAGTGCTTAAAAAATTATGTATTTTTGCAGAAAAAAATATGGGAAGATTGTGTATGTGATATAATTACAACTAGTTCCTCAACTTAAATGGGACCATTTTA
>VMDR010030063.1:0-12511 GCA_007922815.1 Macrotus californicus
GCCACCATATCTTGATGTGACTCATCCAGAGTATTCACGAGATGCTACTTGTTTATGATATCTACACACTTATGAGCATAAATTATATGGCAGTAGCTTCTAGCTTGTAGAAATGGGCCACTTATGGCATTTCAAAGTTTCTTTTATGAACCTTAAAGTAAGTGTGAAGAAAAATAACTGATTTAGAAATTATTTTGATATCTTGCTTCTATGACTAATGATTTCCCACTTGCGGTTTCATTCTATACATGTCCTTACCATAGATCTCTCTCTGTGCTCCTGCTAGCTTGAGTCTTTCTCTATGCCCTGCTAAGAGAACAAAACTGAAATCTTTGTGGCTAAACACATAAAAGTTAATCTTGCTCTCAGAAAATGTCTGTAGGTATATGGGATGGCTTTCATCTAAAGGTAGACTTAGAAATAAAAATCTAAGGTGTTGTAATTTTGTGGCTTTACCATCTCAATGAGTGAATTGCTCTGTTGCCATAGCAGGAGAAATGAGAGCAGGAAGTTTATATATTGGCTTTTAAGTGCTTCATTTTGAAATGGACACACACTATTTCTATGCAGTCTATCAGCCAGAACTAGTCCAATGGCATCTTCAGACTGTAGGAGGACTCTGAATTGGAGTGAGCACATGGCTAGGCAGTGTATAATAAATGCCTCTGTCACACAACTAAATGAGCCTAAATGAAACAACACAATTGATACAGATTATAATCAGCATATACTGTACAATATGGAAATAGATTATAGTCCTTTGTTAATTGTGTTGAAAGATTCTGGCTCCTCCACTTGGTCAGATTGAGCATTCTTAGAAGAATACTGTCCTGTAATCTAGTTATTATTTGAGAAAAGAAAGATTATTTGTGAATTTGAGAAAGGAATTTGTTCTTTTTTTAAAAAAAGATTTTATTTGTTTTTAAAAGAGAGGGGAGGGGAGGCAGAAAGAGAAAGAAAGTAACATCAATCAATTGCCTGTCTCACACCCCCAACTGGGGACCTGGCCTGCAATCCAGGCCGTGCCCCGACCAGGAAACATACTAGTGCCATTTCTGTGCTCAATTCACTGAGCTACACCAGCCAGGGCAGGAATTTGTTCTTTTATGGGAAGTAATATGAGAAGAATTCTAGTAATGGAAGTGGAAAAAATGGTTAAGGAACATAAAACTAACTGTTTAAATATGATCAATCTTATAAATAGTATTGTGTTTTTACTTACAACTTTATTTTTTAAAAGATTTTATTTATTTATTTGTAGAGATGGAGGAAGGGCAGGAGAAAGAGAGAGAGAGAAACTTCAGTGTGTGGTTGCCTGTCACATGCCCCCAACTGGGCACCTGGCCTGCAACCCAGGTATGTGCCCTGACTGGGATTCAAGCTGGCGATTCTTTGGTTCACAGTCTGCACTCAGTCCACTGACCTACACCGGCCAGGGCATGCTTATAACTTTAGATACTTCATTAGAAACATACCAAGACATACTCAATACATTTGCATATTGTGTCCTGCTGATTTTTCCACAAATGAATTGAGGTGGTTTAATTATAATTGCTATCTTAAATATTTTATTTGTTGGACGTGCATCAGAGATTTACATAAAAGCAAAGAAGGTTTAAAGTAGTTATATAAATTTGTTGACATATGCAATAAATATGTGAATGTTTAAAATAATTTCAAGGCTTCTAGGATTTTGGGTTGTTAAAATTCTTACTGACAATAATAAAAATAATGATGATTATGATAATGGTCATAGCTTACACTAAGGACTTGTCACATGCTGGACACTGTTCCAAGCACTTCATATGTTATATTTCTTAATTTTACAGTAATCCTTCTAGGTAGGGTAGTTAGTGTTTTAAAGATAAGGACATTGAGGTAGAGCTATGTGAAGCGGTTTGCCCTGGTAACTTAATGCATATTTTATGTCTGGAGGGAATTAAATTTACCTGTCCATGTCTCCCCCAACTTCTGCCTCATTGATAAGGCCCAGATTTGCTTACATTCCCAAAATAGAAATCCAGAGCTCACAGGTCTCTGGACTCTAAAATCAGATTAAAAGAAAATCATTCTTTAGGGCCAGCTATTATTAAATCTGTCCAAAGTGTTGAAATTGCCCCTTCAGTTGTTTGAAAACAAAGAATGTTGTCTTCTGGATTACAGTACTGCTATGGAATAGGGTAGGGGTGCTGTCCTGAGGGCTGAGCACTGCAGGGACTTTGTCAGCCGAACAGGGTGCTGGCTCCAGTGCAGCATTCCATTTTGAAATATTAAAGAGGTAAGAGAAATCTGTAACTCACCCACATTCTTGTGAAAGCATATATTTATTAAAGAAGAAATATGCCAAGTTTTACTTTAATTAGCTCTCTATTAAAATGTTTTTGTACCATATACAGTACTCGAAATAAATACACACTAAATGAAAATAATGTATTAATATAAGTGATATAGAAGAATTGGTGTAGATGAACTTAACTGAAATCTCCACCACTCACCCATATTTGTTAAGGCAATACTTTGGAAATGTATTAGTTGGTCCCATTAACTGGTATTTTGGATGGTACACCAAACAGTCCTGTGTTACAGTCCCATTTGTTTCTGACATTATCTTGCTGTATTATAAAAGGTTGTATATTTTAAAAACTAGGAATATCAGGGAAAATGTAACCCACACCCCTGTACTATCATTGAGAATTAGCAAGGGTTAATATTTCCATTTCTTTCCTAAATGTATAAATTTTTACTGAGAGCTACGAGGCCCCCTTCCTGCTCCTTCCCAATACTGCATTCTTTGTATGCCTTCCCCAGAATCAAACTCTATTACGAATTTGAAATAAGTCTTTTCACTTTATCATACTAAAGTTTAACCTCTTGTGTTTATGGTAAAAGAACATACTTTAAAAAATATACATATATATGTATACATATACATATATATATTAAATGTCTTTACAACCTGCCTTTCCCCCATTTATTGCCATATTTTAAATTGATAAATTTAGATCTAGAGTATTCATTTTAATTTACCTTTTCATATATATGTCTTTTTGAAAGAAATGGAACTACTGGGTTGGATGATTGAGCTTTTTATTTTTTTTAAAGATTTTATTTATTTTAGAGAAGTGAAGGGAGAGAGAAAGAGAGGGAGAGAAATATCAATGTGTGGTTGCCTCTCATGTGACCCCGACTGGGGACCTGGCCTGCAACCCAGGCATGTGCCCTGCCTGGGAATTGAACCAGTGACCAGTGACTGGGAATTGAACCTGTGAGGAAGAGGGCCTCATAGTCCGACGTTCAATCCACTGAGCCACACCAGCCAGGGCAGATGATTGAGCTTTTAAAAACTTCATTAGATAATACTGAATTGCTCTCCAAAGTAACTGTAGTAATTTATTTTCCCACCAGACTATAAAGAGTCCCCATGATTTTATACATCTTTGGCAACATTTGGTAGTAAGAGATTTTAAAAGTTGTTGCCTTTCCCTCAAATTTTAGTTGTTTTGAATTTTTAAATTTAAATGACTAAATATCTTTCATGTTTCTGGAACTTTGTCAACTCTTTAACAAACATCATTTTTATTATGACAGATGAATATTGGACATGTTTTAAAAAAAAACTATTCTTAAAAATGTTATACTCTCAAGTAATAGGATAAACTTGATAACTGTTTAATAAATAAAATGGCCATATATGTTTAGATTAACTCATTCAGATTAATTCAATGATCTGCATTCACTTCAAGCTGCTGTCTATTTTATAATTGTATATTATAAGCACACACATATATTATAAATATAATCAATCGATCAATAGGTAATTTATAATAAACAACATAGGAAGGTCCTACCTCCAGAGTACCTGTTTTGTCTTGCCTGTATATTTTGCTTCCCATTGCTGCCCTTCAAATCATTGCAGTTTGCCTTGAAGATAAATTCACAGCTGGAATTTTTCATTTAGCTAATTGGTACTTGTTTTTGCCACTGAATTATTCTCATTCAACTGGGTAATGAAACTGGAAATTGCTTCCTCTCAAAATCTCATTTAAATGAAGACAAACCATACATGAGGCAGCAGTTTGCTTAAAATTAACATGGAGATAGGAAAGCCCTTGACCTTAGATTGAAAAGTCAGGCCTGAGTTGGAACTCTTGGTATGGCAACATGAGAAGGTCAGCAAATTCTTTCCTAAAAAGCAACTATAATGGACACACTGTTCAAAACAACCCTTTGAGAACTCTGGAAATCTACCACAGGCATGCAACAAAGTGAGAAGTGTTATTCATGAAAAATGACAAAACTTCAGGTAAGATGGGGGAAGCAGTGTGTCTTGCAGCCTGTCAAGGCTGGACAGGTTCACTCTGGATTCGTGCACAAAGAAGAAAAGTTGCAGAGCTGTGGGGATGCCTGGCATGCCTTTATTCAAGGGCGATTGACCCACACACGCTGCAAGCTGCATGTCCCACAGCAGGAAGCCCCCAATTCCTTTACATACTAAATGCACACAAAGCCAGCAAGATGACAAAATATTGTATAAACAGTGAGATTCTGCACAGGCGGGCCCACTCAGTGTTATGGGAATGCAGTTTATGAGGCCCAGTGTCAAGGCAGTGAGAATATGGCTTATTTTAGACATCTGGGTGAGGAAGCAAGACTGACTTTGTCTACCCTACAATCCACCCCTTCTGGGTTCCTCGTGAGAATATCTTCCATGGAGGTCCCTTGGCGAGGAGGGAAGAGCCCTGCAACCATGAACCACAACAGCCATACAGGCTACAACAACAAGCAACCAAACACAAAAGCTGCAGCCCAGGATGGCAAGGACCCACCGTCACTCAGTGGTTAGGGATGCCCACCATTCCTGCAGGGGGTTGCCTGTCAGGCATTCAGTGACACAGGTCTCAGAGACTAATGCCTGTAAAGCTTGACTCACACTGTGATGGACATCAGGAACACATACACAGCACCCTTCCCCTCACAGGACACACACACCACCTTGGGATGCATAAGCATATCTAAAGCCATATGATTTTGCATGGCTACTTTTCTTAATTGATACACTTTCTCATTTAAGAGGCTCAAAGAACAATGTGTTGCATATAACACATGAGCAGTGTGCAAAGCCAAAGCAGTTATCTCAGTCTCAGTGACTACAGAAGCAGCTTGAGGAGAAAAAATAGCTAATGGGTAATACCACCAGGGAGTACGCTTTACCCAATGTCGTGCTTTAAATGCTTCCCAATTTGTTGGCTGGATTGCAAGAGTTTTCTGAACTCAAGCAGGCAAACAAGGCCATCCCCAAGTGAAACATCCAGTCCAATTTCCAGGCAGATAAAGGCACCCATGTGAGACACACACCCAGAGGGTCCCAGTGGGAACTGCAGGCCATGTACCATTCTGCCCCTCCCAGCAATGTCCAAGAATATGGGTCTGACACAGATCTGTCAAGGGTCCAGCCGACCTGAACTTGTCCTTGATGCTTTTAACACAGAGGCGGGCCTGGCCTAGCCAACCCCATGGTCCCAGCTGTGAACCAATCCAGACCATCCCACATGGAGCAGCCGACCAACGGCCAGGGCTTGTCATGCTGCTGCTTTGCCGCAACGTAGATGTTAGTTCAGGTGACATTCCACAAGGGATGTGCACTGTTCCACTGGAGCTGTAACCAAGTCCAGTTTGAGACAGAAGCTGGAGAGATGTGCCATGGGAGGCCGGCTGATGCACTCCAAGGAATCTCAGTGCAGACCCAGCACAATGATTGGTAAGTCACTGAGGCACAGGTATGTACCCAGTCCACTAAGGTGTTATTCTGTACCTCAAGGGCAAAAAGATAGAGCAGTTATAGGCACCAGTAAGGGCAAATCATGACCCTCAGGTAATATATAAACAAGCTTCTGGTCAATTGATAAGACAGTGGCTGGCAGAGGGGGTCTTCCTGGGTGTGAATACCAGGCCTTTCATGCCTCAACTGGGGGTTCAGCATCTACTTGCAAAACAGTGGAGAACTCATAATGGGCTACAGGGATATCACAAGGGTGCCACAGAGAAGCATTTCGTGGTCTGCTGGCCCTAGGTATGTCACCTTTAAGATTGGGGACCATATCCCAATCACCCAGGGCACTATTTGCAACTTTCTCTCCACCTCTTGTCCCCAAGGGGCAACAAGAGCCACCTAACACACCTGAGGGGCTTTTATTCCCCAAGCTCACATCCAAGTGGTTGTTTGCCCTCGCTCCAGGCCCTTGGGTGAAGGCAAGAGAATATTTCCCTGTTTTCCCATACCTGGTTTCAGGAAGGCGTCCTCAGGCTGTACCTGCAACTGAATTGGAGCTGCAGTCCAATGGAGCAAGGCTTCTACCGGAGCTGGGCCCCACCTCTGACTCTTCTCATTTAGAGTCTGGAGGACGGCCCATAAGCATTTCGTCCAGCCCCCTAGCGTACGGGTGGCAGCTGCCGCTTATAGGCCCTGCTTTAAGAGACATTGTACTGGTCAGTCATTCCAGCACCTTGGGGGTGATAGGCCACATGGAATTTCCAGTCAATCTGCAGGTCTTGAGCCCATTGTTGTACCAAGGCCCCAGTAAAATGCGTCTCCTGATCACTTTCAATGATCAAGGGTCACCCATAAGCAGCACAGAACTGCTCCAAAGCAGCAATTACCAATTTCTGATCTGGGTGCCTTGTGGGAAAGGAGGCTAGACATTCAGTAGCTGTGTCCACACATGTGATTGCATTCCTATACCCCTCTGAACTAGGTAGGGGCCCGATTACATCTACCTGCTAGTGGGTCAGTGGTACCCATCCCCACCTCACTTGTCCAGTAGTTCCCACAGGCCTTCAGGGATGCTCTCTCAAGCAGACAACACAGGTTTCACAAGCTTCTTGTAACTCTGTTAAGGTGACAGGTAACCCTCAAGTTTTGATAGTGGACCACATGGTCTTTTGTCCAGCATGTAAGAGGTGACAGTGTAGGCACTGGGCTACTTCCCTTCCTGATGGGCTTGTGGGCACTGTTTCCAGCCAGTGCACCTTGGCTAGAGTGTCAGCCTCATCATTCCCAGGGGAGGCAAGGAGTGCATGCCTGGTCACATGATAGACAGTGATTTGTTTCTGGTGGCCTAACTCCCAGAGGTCTTGCCACAAGGCCTGTTTCCACAATGGCCTATGCATAACCAACCACTTATTTGTATGCCACAAAGTCAGCCCCCAGTACACTGCCCAACTCTCTGTGCAAATAGTCGGGGCAGGGCTTCACTGGCAGCCACGAGCTGCACAGCATGCAGTTTTGTCCACTGGTTACTCTGACCTACGCTGGTGTCAAATCAGATTGTGTCTGTCTCTGGTTGAATTGCCACAGCAGTCCACTTGGCAGGCTGGCCCCTGCTAGACCCATCAATGTACCATGCATCTGAGGGAATAGGTGCCTGCCCTTCACGGAAAGGACTAGCTTCAAATTCCTCTATAGGGACAGGAGCAGTAGATTTCATATCTGCATAAGTAACAGGGCCTAGCACTTCCTGCAGCCCAGCCTGTAAGGGGCTAGTGGACAGAGTACTCTTTTGTTGCAGATAAACCCCTTATTAGCCAATGTGGGCATCTGAGCCATCCCACTACAAGGCCTAGCCATCCAGTCTCAGACCCACCCTGCAATAGGATACGTGTCCCTTACTGTCACAGGGGCAGTTCCTATTATGGCCTCTGTAGCCAACAGCGCAGCATACACTGCAGCCAACTGCTTTTCAATCAAGGAGGACTGTACCTCTGCTCCCTTCTACAGTTTGGACTAGAAACCCAAGGGTTGATGTAGCTGTTCCAATTGCTTCCACAAATCCCATTCAAATCCTTCTTGCGTCACATGCATATCTAACTCCCAGGGTCTGGCAGGAACCAGAGCATGCAAGGCCTGGGCACGCTTAATGATGTGCTTCACTCCTTGGAATACTTGTTTCGAGGTCAGGGTCCAGTCCCAGCTTGCTACCTTTTGCACCCAAGCATACAAGGGACAAATGACCTGTGCAAGATGAGGCACAAATGCTCTCCAGTACCCCAACAGGACCCAAAATGTCTAGAGCTGTTTCACAGTGGAAGGGGTAGGAAATACCTGAATTTTATCTATCACCACATCAGGAATCCCTTTTGTCTGACCCAACCAGACCACTCCTGGGAATTGGACATACAATCCAGGCCCTTGCAGCTTGGTTTTGCTGACTGCCCAGCCACATGACTTCAGGTGTGACAGCACATGCGGCACTGCTTTCTCTAACTCTGTAAGAGCATCACTGGTTAGCAAAATGTTATCAAGGTAATGGTACAGGCTCACCTCTGCAGGCCGTGGCCACTTGGCCAGGTCCTCTGCCACAAGCCTGTGACATGGTCAGGCTGTGCAAGCACCCCTGAGGGAGCACTGTAAAAGTCCATTGTTGGCCCTCCCACATGAAGGCAAACTGATCTTGACTGTAGAGCAATATCAATGGAGAAAAAGGCATTTGCTAGGTCAGCTACAAAGTGGTAAGTTCCCAACTCATTAGTTAACTGGTCCATTAAGTTTATCACAGAAGTGACTGCTGCATGCATTGGAGGAATGACCTCATTGAGCTACTGGTAATCTACTGTCATTCTCCCTGTGCCATCCAGCTTCTTCACTGGCCACATGGCGGGGGGGCGGGGGGGGGAGTTAAAAGGACTGTGAGTGGCCCTAATTATCCTCACCTTTTCTAACTTTCCTATAGTTGCCTAATCTCCTCATGCCCCCCAGGCAACCAATATTGTTTCACCGCTGTTACCTGTCATGGCGATGGTAACTGTACCAAGGGATGCTCAGCATGTCCCTGCAGAATGGCTTTTACCACTTGTACCCGCAGGCAAAACTCTCCCACTGTGGTATTTAGCCACAGTCTCTGGAGCACATCAAAACCCAGGATATACTGAGAAATAGGGGATACATAGACAGTGTACTCATGGTGCAGGGGCAGACGCCCAATACCCAGAGAGAGCTGCACAGCCTTCACCCTCACGCTATGCCCCCATAACCATTGATTGAGACCTCAGGCCCTGGAAAATTCTCAAGGTTTCCATGTAAGAGGGTACACTCTGCTCCTGTATCTATGAGAGCTAAAACCTGCTGAACATTTGTAGGGGACCAATGAAGTCAATCTGATGTGCATTCTCCAGTCCCCTCCTGTCCCCTGTAGATTGGTTCCTCGGCCTACCCCCTATTCAAAGATCCAAAGGATATCTCCTTCCTCATCTTGGGAGGTTGACACAACCAGGTGATCTTCCAGTTGGACTGAACGGGCTTCTCAGGGCACACCCCCGGATTTCCCCATCAGCTTCTTTTTCTCCTTGGACTGCAGGAAGCATTGGTCAGCTTGCAGCTGCTTCTAGAGCCCTAACAGGTTTTTGTTCAGCTTCCTGTCAATCTCAGTGTGATCTACTCCAGCCCCTGAAAGATCTGACCACATCTGTGTTCTGGTCACCCACACAGGGATGCCATTTGACACAGAAACAGAGGAATTCTGAGAGACCGCACCAACGGCTTTGGGCTGGCAGCGAGACTCCACCTCTCCCAGAATGGCCAACATTGTGGTGACATCATTAATGTGACAGCGGACCTAAGGGTCTAGGATCGCCAAGAGCACAAGCAATCTGAACAAGGTGGGAGGGGCGTGCTGCAGCAGGAGATCCTGCATTCAAGCTGTAAAGCTTTCATCATCAGGGTCCTGGGTATTGGGATTGAACAGAGCCTGGCACATGTGTAACTCCTGCAGAATTTGCACTAAGTCTGTAAAGGCCTGCTGCTTACTCACAGTGTCTGGCACATCCCCTGCATTTGCCCAGACTGTACACATAGCTGCCATGATGCACTCCATCAAAGAATGCGAGGCCTACCCCAGACCATGCCTCTAGCTATTCTGCAGCCATTGGCACAGAGAGGGATGTGTCATGATGGAAGCTAACTTTTCCATCTCATTATCAATGCACATGATGCTGTCCACCCCTAAATCCCATAGGCATAGGAGCCACGCTGCTGAGGGCTCCCTGGGTCACTGGCAAAACTGATTGGCGAAATTGGCCAGTTGGCCTGCATGTAGGAACGGTAGGTGGGACGTTCCAATATCTGGGCAGGACCAGCTGGATCTCCCCCGGCACGAGGGGCTGCTGGGACTTCATTTTCTGTAACACCACTGGGGGAGCCTTCTGGGAACGTGGTTCCTCATCACTGTCCTCCTCCAACTCTGACTCAACCACTGCGGCCAGGGAGGGGATTGTCGTTGCTCTGGCGCTCAGAGGTCTTCTTCCAGGGCACTGATTCTGGCCCCTCAGGGCCTCTTCTTGTCCTTGGAGTTCGTGTAGTTTCTCTGCGTCCTGAAGCTTGGTTTCCATATCAGTGCGCAAAGCTGAAAGAAATGCCCAGCCCTTGGCCCCTCAGCCTCACAGGTACCAGACTGCTCCAGGGTCTTCCCAACCACCCGCAGGACCTTCTCTGTCTTATCAGGCGTATCGCTAATCTTGGGCCAATTTCTGGGTGGGGCCCATGATGCCAGGAGGCTCGCCACTGGGTACCACATCCGGATGACCGGCCACGCGAGACACCCGTCTGGGGAACCTGGAGGCTCCTCCATATTTGTATAATTCTGCAGCAAATCCTGTTAATGGCGCCAATTGTCTTGCAGCCTCTCAAGGCCGAGCAGGTTCACTCTGGATTCGGGCAGATGGAAGGAAAGTCGCGGAGCTGTGGGGATGCCTGACATGCCTTTATTCGAGGGTGAGTGACTCACGCACGCTGCAAGCCACATGTCCCCCAGCGGGAAGCTCCCAACTCTCTTAAATACTAAATGCACACAAAGCTGGCAGGGTGCCCAAATATTGTATAGCGCAGCAAGATTCTGCACATGTGGGCCACTCAATGTTATGGGAATGCAGTTTATGAGGCCCAGTCTCAAGGGTGTGGGAACACGACTTATCTTAGTTCCCCAGACATCTGGGTGAAGGAGCCTGACTGACTCCATTTACCCCATACAGTGGCATTCCTGTGTAGGGCTGTTCCCAGTTTGGATGGTATGGTCATCCTGCCAGGGTAGGGAAGGCTAAGAAAACCAGAAGCTTTGCTTTAAGAAGAGTCTCCCTTGATATGAGAAACCTGTGCTCAGCAGCATTGTCAATGGAAGTAGTGATCTTCATGGCTGACAGGCCACCAGGGAAGGCCAATGGCTTAGCTAGCCTGAGGCTGTCATTCTGACTGTAGCGAGCAGCAGGCAGGGATCTAGACAAACTTAACAGGGACAATCCATGAAATGAGGTAGTCACAGGAGGGCTTGATAAATTTTCTACATATCTTTGACTAACTGGAATTCTGCCTACATGTTCATGGGAGACTGAGCAGAATGCAGACTTTTCACGTATCATAGGTGGTCTGGGAAGCTGTGTTTAAGCACAGGTAAGACACAAGAGGCCCCGGTGGAAGGTAAAACCTGGAGCATACCTGAAAGCTGCTGAACTTCTAACGTACTTCCCAACCTGCACACAGACCCTTGGGCAATGAGTGGAAGCTTTGTTTGGATTAAGGTGTTTGAGCATACCACTAATGTGCAGGGCACATTGTATTATCTACCTGTGTGAATAGCTGGACACTGGCTTTTCCAGAACCGGGAAGGGGCCCTGCCAGTGCTTGAGTCGACAGCCTTTTGATGCAGAGGGGTGTAGCACAGCTCCTTTACTCACAAGCAAGATGCTTGAGGCATGTCTATGTCGTGGGCATCTCATCTACTGTACTAAGCTCGTGTAGCATTTAAATGTGGACACACAATCGCATTTTAAACAGGAAGATGGAAGGGGAACTTGCCTAAGAGAATCAAGTTTTACATCCATAAGCATCCCTCCTCAAAAACAAAACAAAACAAAAAAACCCAAAAAGGTATTTGAGCATAACCTCTGACCAATAACAGGTTGACCATAATCTATGCAGATAATGAACTCTCTACATTCTGGTCATAGAATAAATTACTACAGCCATTTCAGGAAGCCGATCTTAAAAATTAAAATAAGAATTAAGAAATTTCTCTAAGTAGAGACATCAACGGTGACATACAACATGTGAGGCATACTGCACAGATTTAGTTCAGGCAAGTAACTAAACAAACTAGCAACAACTACAACCCTCAGGAGGGAAATATCAGAAAACGGAGTGTCTACAACATAGTGTCTAAAATGTTCAATATCCATTAAAAGTTGTGAGAAAGTATAAAAATCAAGAAAGTAGAAGCAATTAGACACTGTGAGTGGGTCCAGATGTTCAATTTAGAATATAAAGATTTTAAAGGAGTTATACTTAAAAAAATTTAAAGGAAAAGAAATTAAGAGAAAGGATAGTATGATGATACTTGCTCAATAGAGACCTTGATTTAAAAATATATTAAAAATAACAAGAAAAAGGGAATTGTGGATTTGAAGAGGACAATAACTAAAATGAAAATTTTACTTGAGGGGCACAACAGCAGATTTGAGATGGCAGAAG
>VMDR010030064.1:0-12506 GCA_007922815.1 Macrotus californicus
TACTCCAAGTTTCTTCCACAAAAGACCTGGATTTGCCCACACCGACCACAGTCCAGTCATTACCAGCAAAGGCCAGTCTGAATTCCCTTTGCTCTGTGGCCAGATGGGCTCTGTCTTTGATGACATTTTTCTCTGTTCTCAGAGTTACAAATAGACCCAAGTCCTAGTCCTCTCACAGGGCCCAGAGAGAGAGGCTGAGAAGCCTGCACTAAACACACAATTTCAGGCACCGAGTGCCACTAGAAGGTCCCCTAAGGAGAACACTGTTTGCCCAAAAGTAATGCATAAAAATAACATACAGTGTTCTTAGGTCAAAGAATCCCTTAACCTTTTTTTTTATGACAATATGTCTGAATTAAATAGCTATCTCCAATTTACCTAACTCTGAGACATTTTAAGGGAACTATTTTCAGAACTGAATGAAAAGAATAAATTCTTCACCTGTGTCTTAATTGGCTGAATTTTTCATAAGGAAAGATTTATGGGCGTTTTGTTCCTTACCCCGGTCGGGTGAGGAAGGATCACCCCACCAGCACCCCTCTACCCCATTCCAGGTTCTCTATGCTCTCATCCTGGGGTCCTGAGGGTATATAATGTCAGACTGCCAGACAGACTTTGCTAAAGGAGTCACTCAAAGTTACCAGTCAGGGGACGTTAAGGTTGGGAGAGTGCCCTGGTTATCCAGGTGGACCCAGTATAGTCCTGTGAACCTGTGAGACTCTAACCAGAGAAAGCAGCCAAGCTGCTCAGCCTTCTGAAATACAGAAAGTGTGAGATAATAAGTGTAGACTGTTTAAAAAGGAGGGAGAGGGAGAGAGAGAGGGAGAGAGAAATGAATGTGAAGTGGGCGGGCCAAAGCACTCCCTAAAATGGTTTGTAGCTTTCCTAAAGCACGTGGACCTCTCAATGCCCCAAATTTCTGTGCTACAATGTGGCAGTAACTTTCACCTGGGAAGATTCCTTTTCCTTTTCGTCAACAATCATGCCTAAGAATTGTCGGGCAGACGTTGTATGCTAGTTACTTGTTATTTATTTCTCACGTCACTCTATGGGATAGTTTGTATTTTACAGGTGAGGAAGGTGAAAGGGTTAGTTTTTTTAAAATGGCAGATTCTAAACACTATAATTTTAGGGTTTACATGTAGACACGTGTAAGGCTCTTGATACAGAAAGCCAATTTGCTTTCTGGAAAATGTGTACCCCAACTCCTGGACACCCCCAGCAGGCTCCAGGACCCTTACCCACCACGCCTTTTAAAATATTTAATCATTTGATGGAAGAAAAGGGTGCTTCATTGTAGCTACTTTAATTGCCTTTATTTAAAATTCCCTATTTTATAATGGTTTAGTTAGGTAATACGTATAAATTTTGTGGGGAGTAAATATGGCATAAATCCAAAATAAATGGATTAAATGCTTCCCTATTTTTCAAAGGAAAGAAAATAATTAGGCAGGCTGCTGCTGAAAGGACCCCGCACTTTTACAGCTTGTTCCAGAAACAGGACCAGAAAGAAGGTCACTCTGCTCCTCTTCTCACTGGCCAGCGTGCCGGCACCCCCTCCAGCCTCAGCAGGGCGGCTGAGGCATGTGGGCAGGTCTGTGTCAGAACTAGGTCGCACCCTGCTCTAGGCCTTGTCTCGCCTACACTCATCACTGGAATGGTCCTGTTTCGGTGTCTCCACATGCTGAGAATCGTATGCAGCTTCATGTGTATGTGGCTGCCAAATAGCCAAGTCCTAGTACCTGTGCTCAAGTATGAGGAAGTAGGTCAAACAGGAGATGAGACAGCTGTACTTGAACAACAATAAAAAAAAAAGAAAAGAAAAACAGGCGCTTTTTACACCGCATCAGCAGGGTTGCATCAGACAGGAGGGTGGGTGTTGCAAGGGGGCAGAGACCACAAACCATCTGCCACGGCTGCTAGGCCCTGCAGAACTTCATGGTTGCCTCTCTCTCAACCCTTTCCTGGCAATTAGCACCTGACTCATTGCAAGAGGGCAGTGCTTTCTGGAAGGCCTGCAGCTTTCAATAGTCTCCCATCAGGCAAGAGAAAAAGAAAAATCCAATTACCAGCAATGGTAGAGCGCATTTTAATCCCCAACTGTGACGGCACCCAAAGGCAACCCGCTGATTTTGATTCAGCCCTAAGCAACTAAAGCTAAAAGAAATTGAGACGCAGCTGGAGAGCAGCTACGGTCTCAGAAGAAGCTGCCTTCCTGCCTTAGCGGGTTTGTGGGTGAGCGGAGGCCTGTCCTTCCCAAAGCTCTATCTCCCTGAAGGTGATGTAAAGACCACTCAAAGGTTCAAATGAAAAGCGTACTCGTTTCCGATAGCTCCTGTAACAAATTTCCAGGAAGCAGTGGCTCAAAACAACACAGACATTACCTTCCACTTGCGGAGGGCTAAAGCCTGACACGGATCTCACTGGGTTGAAGTCTAGGCGTCCGTAAGGCTGCGTTCCTTCGGGAGGTTCCAAGGAGAGAGTACATTGTTTTGCCTTTTGCAGCTTCTAGAGGCCACTTGCATTCCTTGGCTGGTGGCCTCGTCCCTCCATCTTCAAAGCCAGCATTGTCAAGCTTTCTTAGGGCGCCATCTCTCTGACCCTTCCTCTTTGCCTCCCTCTTATAAGGACCCTTGTGATTACATGGGGCCCACCCAGCTGATTCAGGATAATCTCCTCATCTCACAATCTGCTGATTGGCAACCTCAGTTCCACCTGAGACCTTAGTCCTCCTGTTGCCACATGACATAGCATAGCCACAGGTTCCAGGGGTTAGAGCAGAGGCACCTTTGGGGGTTCATTCTTCTGCCCACCACACGGGAGGGCCTGACAGCAGACGAGGTAGGCATCCTACGCTCCTGGCATTCCCAGACGTTAGGGCTCTGGTTTTAGTATGACTTATTGAGACTGTGGGTCTCTTGCGTCTTGCCCTACTACTAACAGGCTTCCTCTGCTCACTGGGTCTGATGCTTAGTAACTCGAGCTGCCACCTTGTTGACGTTTTCACTGCCACCAACTGACTCCATCTCTCCATACTCTTAAGTTCGAATTTTTAAGACAGAGCATTTGATTAACCCAGTTTATTTTAATGTCCCAGAGGTTGCTGGCTGGTCCACCGATAGCCTTCTTTCAGGTCGGGTGCTCATTCCTGATCAAATCAGTAGAGGACAGGGAGCAAGCGTGGCATGTCACCAGCTGTGGCTAGGCCACCGCTGATGGGGCAGGGGACGACATCTGTGCACAGTTGTGGGGGGTGGGGCAGCTTCCTGTAGCAGGAAACTTGGGCAATGCAGATGCCAAGATAAACCAGCCCTGTCTTCAGACAGACTTTGAAGATTGACAAGTTAGTGATTTATTTATGGCAATTTAAAAATATTTTTAAAAACGATTTATTTAATTGGCAAAAATGAAACCTGTATTAAAATCAGAGATGTGACACGCCACTTTGGTGCATTTGTAAAAGCCTGACGAATCAGAGTGCAGAGAGGGTGGGCTCTTTCTCAGTTAATAACGATCGTCCCACAAGTGAGCATTTATCAGGCACTTACTATGCACCAGCTGCAGCTCTAGATCTGAGATTACAGAAGCAATGAGGTAGGTGTGGCTCCTACTCTTTTCTATATCAACTATGGATATTTTAAAACTCTTAAAACACATCAGTCTGTTCCTTAAGTAAGTAGAGCAAGCACAAATGGTTTGTTTGGGTTTTGTTTTTTTTCATGGCTGAAAATGCTAAAGGTGATCCAGTGATACAACGGAGATGAGGAAGACAGGGGAAGCAGGAGTCTCTTCATAAAAGCAGCTTGTCACATTTTTAAAAGGACGAGTTGTTTTTCCTGGGTTTTCCAGTCATTACAAAGCACCACACTGCACCCTGAGTAGCTCCCGTGGTAAAGGTGGGGCTCCCAGGACTGAGTGTTCAGGCCTGCTGTGGGGGGTGGGGGAGCACTGGATAAGAGCCTCTGGATTTCAAAACTGGCTCTCACGTTTGCTAGGTTTGTGACCTTGGGCAAGTTAGTCGAACCTTGTGCCTCAGTTTTCTCATCTGGAAAATGGGCACAGTGACAGTACCTGCCCCTGAGGTGTTGTAAAGATTCAGTGAGTGCTAAGTGTAAGGCTGTAGAGCAGCGCTGGCCGCACGGGACACACGGTAGATGGCTAATACTGTCAGCGTCGGCAACGCACTTGGGGGGTGAGAACAGCCTTGGGGAGCACCAAGCGCTCATCACCGTGGTCGGGAGCAGTGGGCTGCAGCATACCTCCTAACTTCCCCAAGAGCAGAGTCTAGGTAGTCCAAACCCAAAGTTGAAACGGACTGAGAGAGGCACGAGGTGTGTCCCTGCTGCTAGAAAGTACTTACAGGATTCCATGCACAGGTAGAGGCAGAGCAGGACCTAAATTTGCACCTCCTGTGCTGGAGACGAGTGGTGGGTTGAACGCAAGGGAATGCTGCCACCTGCTGTAGAGATGGATGATTTTTTTTTCTCCTTTTTTTTTGTTTCCTAAAATATGTTAACCATCTTAGAAATAAAGGAGACAGAAAGGAGATATTCATCTCAACCGATCTCCCCATCTCAACGCGCTGACTCAGTGTCTAGTTGCAATCCTGGCCAGTAACAGAATTTCGTTCCCTGCGTCCCTTCACCTCGCCTCTGAGCACAAGTACATGCTGAGGTCTTCTCGGGCCCAGGGTCGATGCTCAGACCACAGATCGTCGACGTCTCTCAGCCCCACTGCTACCACGGCAGTGCCAGGCCCCATTCGCTCTGGCCTGGCCCTGGAGCCACGTGCAACGGGTCGCTCAGCCGCCGTTTGTTCCCCTCAACGTTCCCTTTCCCAGAGCGGTCACTTTCAAAGGTACAACAGAGCCCACCACTCACCTTCACATAACCTCCAGCAGCATCGAATCCAGACTCTCACCATGGCCTTGGCAGCCTGGTGTGATCTAGCCCCCCCGCCACCCCCTCCCTCCTTTCGGTTCCTCCAGCCCCAACCTCCTTTTCCCTTCCAGAACATTGGTACCTCAGGTCTTTGGCGCTTGTTTTCCTTTCTGCCAAAGGATGCCGTGGCCCCAAATCTTTGTATATCTGTCTACTCTTTGTTCTTTAAGGCTCAGAACTCATGTCACTTCCCCAGAGAGACCTTTGGCCATTCTTTTAAAAATACGGAACCTCAGTCTCTGCCGCATAACAGACGCATAATAAATAGTCATGTCATTCTTTTTACCAGGCAGCATAGGTTCTGGTGCTGCCGATGAAGAAAAGGCCACAAGTACAAAGGGGCGTCGTGGAAGTCCTCACCACACCCCCAGCTCTGAGGGCGGTGCAGGGCTGGAGGAACATATTGACCTGTCGGCCCGAGGTGTCGTAGCTGGGAAACGGAGAGAGTAGTAACAAGCGGTGAGTCAGGCTTGTGACAGTGTGGTGCTAAGTTTCTCAGGACAGGGAGGCCCAGCAGAGCCACAGACACCTCGTTAAAGGAACTGGGCCAAACCAAGGGAAGCCTGGGCACCAGCCACAGTCCCCACACACCGCCCACCCCCCACCACGTGTTAATCCTTCAGTTACCCATGCCTTGGGCGCATCGCTGCTACCACACACCCACGTTGATATAAAAACAAACCCCTCTGCCGTGACCAGTGTGGCTCAGTGGGTTGGGCGTCGTTCCACAAAGCAAAAAGTCACCGGTTCGATTCCCAGTCAGAGCACATACCTGGGTTGTGGGGCAGTACCCGGGCAGGGCACGTGTGAGAGGCAACCGATCAATGTTTCTCTCTCTCTCTTTCTCCCTCCCTTCCTCTCTTTGTAAAAATAAATAAAATCTTTTTAAAAAATAAAAATAAGACTCCTCTAGATTATCTCAGATTACCTCAGCTTTCTCCTCTCAGGCTAAAGGTCAGAGAGGGAGCTCGGGCAGAAAAGCCACCAAATGTGGCTCTTCGTACGTTAGAAATCACCTTCCTGATGTCCTCATCAGAGCAGTCCCTATGTGTCTGGGGGGTATCTGGGAGAAGGCAAGGCTTGAATGGCATGTCACAGGTTGTAAATGTTTTCCTGTAGAAGGTCTTAGTGATTGGTGAATGGGCCACAGGTCTAGCACCGAAACCCAAATCCTATTCCCAAGGCATGAAAATTGTTAGATGTCTATTTTTTGTACATGTTTAAAGATGTCACTTTTCTCTACCTAGAGCTCGGTGAGCGAGTCACAGGGGAATTGTGTTTCAGTTCTACTGCAGAGGTGGAGGACAGATCTACAGCTGGACTCTCTAATTACCTACGATTTATTCTCCCAGATTTCCACTCAAGGATGCCTCTTTCCAGGACCTATCTATGCAAAAAACAGACATCCACGTTTTAAGTCCTTGGGAATATATATAATTGGGGTTTTCTGGCTTGCCACATCTGTGATCCACTAGCTCCACATGCGCATGTCACGTGAATTCTTTGAGCTTCCTGTTTAGAATGACTTTTAAGGTTGAAATTTGTTTCAAGTGAATGGTCCTGAGGATGGAGACAGTGCCAGGAAGAAGCACAAGGGGATGCTTCTCCAGGGAGCAACGTGAAGCTGCCCTACCGCACCTGGGACGGTGGCAGGAGAGCTCCGCAGGTAGACAGCTGGGTCCAGACAACTTCCTCGTCTTGCTGCAAGGACAGTATAGACATGCCCAGGAGGAGTCTAGGACTTCTGTCCCGGCCACCAGGTCACTCATGATTTAACACCAGCCACACCATCCGCAGGCAGCCTCTCAGTCATGGGCTGTCTGAGGTCACCTCCAAAAGGGGGATGAGGGGGAGCATTGCAGTCTCATTTGCCAGCACGCTTGAAAGCATGCTTCCTGAAAACAAGCGCTGAAGGGCCTCTTTCTTTAGAGAAAGAATTCCCCGGCTGGCTTGCAGTTCCCTTTCTCGCCCTGAAGTCTGAAGGGATGTCACAGGAGGCAGACGGCACACACAATTGGAAAACAGCATCAAACAGAAAACCAGTTCCCCCTCTTCCTCACTCAGGGAAGGGCAGCTCTCCTGCAGGACTGAGGACCTAGTGGATTGATCACAGAGTCCAGGCAAGGTGCTCTCCTCCGCACCTTCTCCGGCCTCCACCTGCATCTCCAGGTAACCCTTCCCTCTCACCTTCATCCCACTGTGGTCCTGCCAGTACAGCTATGGCTCTGCCCACTGCCCGGGGTCAGGGTACCCTGAGGTCCCAGAACTCAGGCGCTGCTGTGGCCTTCCCCTGGCTGGTCCTTCCTCTCAGGTGATGGGACAGAAGCCAAGGGGATGTGCCCATCCCAAGTCCCCACCCCCTTTTTTAGACAGTGCTGTGAGTGTTCCAGAACTCCCCAGTGGCCCCAGCACACTTACAGGGGCTGCTGGAAACCTTCCCCCCAGTCCACTGTCCTACAGGTGAGCTGTGCTGCCCCATCGAGACCAAAGGCAGCCAAGGACAGCAGCTTGCGGGACGGAGCCAGCAGTGGCCAGAGACAGGGCAGCTCAGCCCTTGTCCGCATGTCCCTGAACCACCGTGTTCCAGACCAGAGCACCAAGGGCTCTGAGAGTTTGAAATTCAAACCTGCCCGCCTCCCGGGGTCCTGAGGAGAGTATGTTCATCGTGGTAGGAGGATGGAACACACTTTAGTTTTTAAATATGGAGCTATATAGTACGTGAGCCTGCGTTTGGTCTCCTGCATGGGCTCTGCCACCGTTAGGGGTGGGCCTTCCCCACTCCCGCCTCCCTCCCGCCTCCCTCACTCTCTCACCGCGTTGCACACGGTCACCAGCTCTCTCCCTCTGTGTTGTCCCCGCTCTCTCTTTTCCTTAACCTCTGACATCTGCTTCTGCCCCTTATTCCACTTCAAATAGCTCTCAGACCTGGGTGTAACCACCAAAACAGGTTCTCTCTCTCTCTCTCTCTCTCTGCCTCCTCCCCACCCCCTCCACCAGATTCAAACCCACACCTTCCAAATTCATGCTGTGTCCTAACACCTGAGGGTAAGCGGCTCTCTCCCACACCGAAGGGCGGAGGTAGAAGGGGGGGAGTGCTCACCCACTAATGCTCTGTTTTGGGGATCTCTATATTGACACCCACAAACCTACAGGGGTAGGTAAACTAGGTTGACAGCTGTGAGTACACGAAATAGTGTATTCCCGTGTTATTGCTTGTTAATTACTGTATCATTGTCCATATGAACAGCTGTGAACCCGCCACTGCCTCACCCTCTGTACGTGGTATATGGGGTCTTATGTTGTTTCTCTCTCCAAGTTCGTTTTCCGTGTCTTGCCGCCCGAAAGGAAGGGGAGGTAAGGTCTCAATGAGCCTCTCAGTTCTTTTACCCAAGCGACTTAATCATGGTTTAACCTAAGAACCCCAAACGGCAGGTGCATCGATTTCTTAGGGCGTCTGTAACAAATTACCACACACAGAGTGGGTGAAAACTGCAGGAATTTATTCTCTCCCAGCTGGGGAGGCGAGAAGCCCAAACTCCAGGTGGCAGCAGCGCTGGTTCCTTCTGGAGGCTCTGAGGGATAGCCTGCCCTGGGCCTCTCTTCTCGTTTCCGCTGGCTGCCGGCACCCTTGATGTCCCTTGGTTCATAGACATGTCACCCCAATCTGTGTCTCCTTCTCAAGGCAGTCTCCCTATGGTATCTATTTCTCTGTCCACATTCCTGTCTTCTTATAAGAGCACCAGTCATGGGGTCAGGGTCCGCCCTAATCCAGTACGACCTCACCGTGACTTAGTTCATCTTCAGACACTCTATTTCCAGATCAGGTCACACATCTAAGGTACCTGAAGTCATCACTTCAACATATCGTTTTGGGGGACACCACTCATAATAGTAAGTATTGTTCTAGTTCTCGTATTAAATTGGGACTCAGAGAGTAACTTACACAAAGACATAGAAAAGAGGTGGTATAACTCAGGTTTTAATTTGTTTAGGTATAATTATTACCACTTATTGGACGCCCACCTGGACAGGGCCCTCCACTGGGTGCTCCTTTCCTATCTGTAAACTTCATTATCAACTGCCTGTAGTTATTTCCCTGTTTTACAAGCAGGAGCTCAGATAATTTAAGTGTCTTGCCCAGCATCACCCAGATAGGAAGCAGCAGATCTGAGAGTCAGTCCAACAATTCTCACCCCAGTCGACACACCAGAACATTTTCGGGATGCCTCACTCCCTGTACACTCCCCTCTGGTACCATACGCCCCACCTGCCGCTGGGGGTCATGACTATAAAGAACCGGTCACTGCAATTTCCCAAGGCAGGAAATTAATCACTGGGATCACAGCACAGCAACCCCATGCCTCCTGCTGGGTGACAGTGTGATGAGAAAGTGCAGATCTTCGTCATCTTTCTGGCAGCCGAAGCATTGCATGCGAAAACCACATAGGGAGCGAATCCCATTAAAGAGCCATACAGGCCACAGCGAACTCCTTCCCTACAGGGCGCTGCCTGTGGGCTGAGACCACTTCTCCATTCCAACACGCACCTGCCGGGAAGGAGTCTCAGCTGCCCCAGTGGAGCCGCGTTCGTGGAACGGCTATTTCCATCGCTTCGTTCTTGCTCAAAATTAAAATAATCGAGAGCATCACTTCCCGGGAGCTGTTGTGCATTCTTCCTCACATCAAAGATGTGCCCCCCACTCCCAACACTCTCAGTGCCTTACAAACACAGAGACCTCCCAGCAATGTGGACGCCACAGAAACTCACTCAAATCAACGCCCAACAAGGGGAGCGAGCACTCAGCCCAATGCTGTCGAGGTTGGAGCAGCACTGACAAGCTCAAGTTGCTTTTGCTCGCATCGTCTCAAAGGGATAACGCAGAAGGAATAGGGAGTAGGAACATGGGCTTTGGAGGCCCAGCTCTGCCATGCACCAGTCAGGGGAACCTACGTGTGTTATCGCTGCTTCTGAAGCCTCAGTTTCCTCACCTGTAAAATGGAGACACTGACGTGAACTTCACAGAGCTGTTAGAAGGAATATCAAGATACACTCTGCCCCTTGATTCCTAACATGGAATATAAGCGACAGGTAAGAATAAAACACTATTTTAATTTTGATCTTTTTAACCTTAAACCATGTGACGATATTTCCACTTAGAAGAGACATGGCTTACACCGTCAATGGGAGCACAGATCTGGCAGAGGCAGCAGGACGGGAACACAAGTGGCAGGATGAGAATGCGCCAGGACGATAGGAGACACTCAGGTCTTCCCTGTGCTCCATGTCCTCCAGCCAGATGAGACACACATACGGGACTGGATGGGGTCGAGGGCGACCTTCATCACGTCGTTATTGACAATATTTCCCCACATCTAATTTAAGACTTCAAATACCTTACGTTCAACTCTCCATCTACGAGACGACATCCCAAAGGGCAGGGATGCAGTTCTGCTCACCCCTGCATCCTCTTGACTTAGTGTGTTGCATACAGGTGACAAAACAACTTTGATTGGAGCCATGGGCAGGAGCGCCCTCGGAGGTCACTTCCTCAGACGGTGCATGCCGGGTGGTTAGGCAACCCGAGGTCATGCTGAAACAGACGCACTGCAGAGGAAACGGGTGCTCTCTCCGCACACCCTGGGGTGAGGAAAGACGGGAGGGCTGACGCAGTGCACAAAGGCTCCGAGGCGGAAAATACAGCCTGAGCAAGGGGATTTGGGTCGCACTTCGGTTCAATGGGAATTCCAACCCAGCTCACAAGCAAGCTTTACGGGAAGAGGGACTGAGTCATTCACCTGGTCAGTTACAATTCATGAAAAAATAAAGCTCCCACATTCGTTAAATACAACTATTCAAATACAATATAAATATTTTTTACAAAACCTCTTAAAATAAACAGTAGCAGTGAAAACCACTGAACATTTGGAAACAAAGCCAGCAGTCACAAGCCTTCCCTCGTGACTAAGAGTCTGCATTCTTTGAACATATTAACGATGCAATGAAGGGCAGACTGGCCCTTTCTTCTCACTACACAATCCTCAATATCTAAAACAGGAATGGCGTCCACAGTGGACACACGTCGGTGTGTGACAAGGCGTGTTGCAGTCTTTGTCACGGCGCTCCAAGCATCACGTCGTTGCTGAGGGCAGACTTTCCGAAAGTCGTCTCCGGGCTGCCATCCGGGCGCAGCGGGGGCACTGGGAGGCCTGGAAACACTGCTTGTGGAAGCAAGCCTTGCACTCTGCAAGCAAGGAGGACAGCCATTAGCCAAGGGGACAGAGGAGGTCTGAGTCCAGAGACCAGACTCTTCCAGAAGGAAACCAGGCAGGTTGACAGGGGATTATAAGGTCTCCAACAGGTCACGAGATGAGGGGACGCTGCAGCTCTGCCCAAGGGACATTCCCCCAGCTGCTCAGGAGGTGGAGCCTCTTCTCTGAAAATGGCCCTAAAGGGAGGGCACTGCCATGCTCAAGGTCAGGTCCCCTTGTTAGCACCAGTCTGTGTGGGGGACTGACTGGTCAACGTGGGGTTTAAAGACTCAGCTGACCCCTTGTCCTCAATTTGAGATGATGCAGAAGACCATTTGGCTTCAGAGCTCCCCATGAGACGGGCTGAACCTTCTTCACTCAACCATGGCCAGGTCAGCTTCCCCTGCCTGCCCCTGCTGCCTTCTCACCATTGTGGGTGTGGAGCCCCAGGACACGCCTCAGTGAACCTTCTGTATTTGAAGCCCTGCTTCCAAGTGTCCCTGCTGGGGACTCCCCCACCACAACCCTGCCTAATGAGTCAGGGAGACATACCTGAGCAGTTTAAGAGGAGGGCCTGCCCACATCACAGGTGAAGGCAGATTTCAGGGCCAGGCCTCTCCCATGAAGCAGTTTAGAGAACACAGGGTGTCCTGGGGCACGAAGGCAGCAGAAGAGGCTCTGCACACCTCTTCTGGAAACAGCCAGACAGCAAACGTTTTAGGCCGGGTGGGCCCTACGGTCTCCATGACAACTACTGGGCTCTGCCATTATAACGCAAGAGAAGCCAGAGACAACCCTTCAGTGCTGGGTGTGACCAGGCTCCAGTCACGAAATGGGGTGCTATCGCTTGTCCTGATGTAGAAGAATCAGGGCTCAGACAAAACAGGGTCCACCTGCTCTCTACAAACCCTGTACCAGGAGACATCGCCCTTCACCCCTGTCTCACCCAAATACTCCTGCCCATGCACCCAAAACTTGATTAGCTCCAATTCAACCTACAAGCACACACCAGCATCATTATAATTTAAATTAGTATTACTTAGCTATCTTGAAGCTTAAGTTAATTTTGTGCTTGTTATTAAACTTTTGTTAACTTTGCACCTCGTTATTAAGCAAGCTCCAAAGTTTATGTTACTAATTTATTACGATACCTGAACATCTTCTACATGTTGCGGTCTGAAATGGGAAGATGACGGCTGTACTCCGGCAAAATTCGCAGATGAAGCCCTTTCCTTGGCACAGCTGTGAGGGTACAACAGTTCAAATCGTCATCGGTAATGCTTCTCTGGAGGGAGAATCTGAATCACCGTCTTTACAG
>VMDR010030065.1:0-12511 GCA_007922815.1 Macrotus californicus
AATGCTACATAGAATGACTTATTCATCTGGCCGTGTTGCTCAAGGTGATTAACTCTGCAGTGAACTCATTTGTGATGAGGTATAGAGAAGGACTGTAAATTAAAAATGCTTTTATAGCATGGCAATTAATTCTTCATAAAGAAGTGTCATTTCATTGTCTCAAATGGAGGCCTACACATGTCACCCTCTGCCCTAGAGCTATGGAGAACAGAGTAGGGAAAATGCACCTCTAAATGGAGTTATCCTCTGACATTCATTTATGCAATTGCAATTAGGAATTGAAATAAAAATAGTAAAAACTATTAAAATGTTTTTCATCTTTTAAGCAGAAAATCAGTACCTAGGGCTGAACTTTAAATAACTTCCAAAGGTACAAGTTATTAAGAGAGTAGTAATAGATAAAGTTAACTCTACAATTAATGAGTACCTTCTCTTTTTCTTTTCCAGGCATTTTGAAATATGACTGACAAATGAAAGTTTTCTGCTTTTGAGGTGTTTTAATAAATGTATATACTAGTAAGTGATTAATACATTTAAGCTAATTAATATTGAATATCTCTATTACCTCACAGTTAGGTGTGTATGTATATGTGTATGTATGGACAGGATATTTAAGGTCTACTCTCTTAGCAAATTTCCAAGTACAATATATTATTATTCACTGCAGTCACCATGCTTATAATATTGTCTCTAGAACCTATTCATTTTATAACTGAAAATGTGTACCCTTTAATCAATATCTCTCTTTCACTCCCATCTCTTAGACTCTAATAGCCACCATTCTAATCTCTGTTGCCATAAAGTCAACTCTTTTTCTTCTATTTCCCATAAGTAAGATCATGCAGGGATGTTACTGTCAGTGCCTGCCTTTTACTCTTAAAATAATGCCCTTCATGTTCACTCATACTGTTACAAATGGTAGGATTTCACTCTTTTTTAAGTCTAGACAATATTCCATTATGTGTGCATGTGTGGATGGATGGATGGATGCATGCATGGATGGATAGGTAGATAGGCAGACAGACAGATAGACAATCACACTAAGATTGTTTCCATATCTTAGCCACTGTGAGTAATGCTGCAAAGAACATGGGAGTGCAGCTATCTCTGAGATATTGACTTTATTTCCTTAGAATATATAACCAAATATGAAATTGCTGTATAATATGGTAGTACTATTTTTAATTTTTGAGGAGCTTCCCTGATGGCTATACCAATTTGCATTCCAAGAGTGTACAAGGGTTCCATTTTTTCATATCCTCTCCAACACTTGTTAACTTTTGACTTTTTACTCTTTTTTTTAAATTTTATTTATTAATTTTTAGAGAGAGGGGAAGGGAGGGAGAAAGAGAGGGAGAGAAACATCAATGTGTGGTTGCCTCTTATGTGGCCCCCACTGGGGACCTGGCGCACAACCCGGCATGTGCCCTGACTGGGAATCAAACCAGCGATGCTTTGGATCGCAGGCTGGCATTCAACCATCCAGGGCAACTTTTGACCTTTTGATGGTAGCCATCCTAACAGATGTGAGTTAATATATCATTGTAGATCTTTTAAATATTTTATTATGTATTTTTAGGGTGAGGGGAAGGGAAGGAGAGAGAGGGAGGAAAACACTGATGTGAGAAACATCAATTGGCTGCCTCTCATACACACACTGACCAGGGATCAAACCTGCAACCCAGGCACGTGCCTGACCAGGAATGGGACTGGTGATCTTTCATTTTGTGATATGATACCCAACTAACTGAGCCACACCAGTCAGGGCTCACCGTGGTTTGGGTTTGCATTCCCTTATGATCATTGATGTTTAGCATCTTTTCGTTTACCTATTAGTCATTTGTGTCTTCTTTGGAAAAATATTTGTTCAGGACATTTGACTGTGTTGTAATTGGGTTATTTGTTTTTGTTCTTTCTTTATATTTTGCTATTGATTTGTACTAGTTCCTTGAATATTTTATATTTTAGATATTAACCACTTACCAGATATTTGGTTTGCAAATATTTTCTCTGATTCCACAGGTATCTTTTCACTTTGTTGATTGTTTCCTATGCTGTGCATGAACTTTTAGTTTGGTGTAGTCCCACCTCTTCAACTTTGCTTTTGCTGTCTTTCATTTTGGTGTCAAATTGAAAAAGTTGTTGTAAGGTCAATGTCAAGAAGCTTTCCGTATGCTTTCTTCTAGGAGTTCAAGGTTTCAGGTCTCACATTCAAGTCTTTAATCCATTTTGAGTTAATTTTTGGTTTTTGTGTAAGATGAAAGTCCAAGTTCAATCTTTTGCACGTAGCTATCCAGTTTTCCCAACATCATTTATGAAAAAACTCTCTTTTTCCCATTGTGTATTCTTGACACATTGTTGAAAATTAGTATATATAAGGTTTATTTCTGGGCTCCTGGTTCTATTCTATTGGTCTGTGTGTCTGTTTTATGCCTATATTGTATTGTTATGATCACTAATATACTTTGAAATCAGGAGGTATCATGTAAATTTTAGGAATTATTTTCTCTTTCTGTGAAAATGTCATTGCAATCTTGATAGGAATTAAACAGAATTTTTAGATGGCTTTGGATAGTATGAACATTCTACTCTATGATGACAGAATATATTTCCATTTACTTGTATCTTCTTCAATTTCTTTCATCATTGTTTTATAATTTCCAGTGTAGAGATCTTTCACTTCCTTGGCTAAATTTTTTTCTCAGTATTTTATTCTTTTAGATGCTATTATAATGGGATTGTTTCTTAAATTTCTTTTTTGAATAATTTATGGTTATTGTATAAATATACAACTGATTTTTATATGTTGATTTTTCATCCTTCAACTTTACTAAATTTGTTGATTAAAGCTAACAGTTTTCTGATGATTCTTTAGGATTTTCTATATAAACAATTGTCATCTGCAAATGTAGACAGCATTACTTCTTCCTCCAATTCCAATGCCATTTGTTTATGGATTTAGCCTAATTGCTCTGCCTAGGACTTACAGAACTATGTCAAATAGAAGTGGTAATAGTGGGCACCCTCATCTTGCTCCTGAACTTAAAAGAAAAGCTTTCAACCATTCATTATTCAGTATGATGTTAACTTGGGGCTTCCCATAGATGGCTTTTGTTATGTCAAGGCCATTATCACCTTCTACAGCTGCTTCCTTAAAAATTTTTTAATCATGAATGGAAGTTGAATTTTGTCAAGTGCTTATTTAGCATCTATTAAGATAGTTATGTCATTTTTATCTTTCATTCTATTAATTGGATGGGTCAAATGTGTTCATTTGCATATGTTGAACCATGCATTGCATTGCGGGGATGAATTCCACTTGATCATGGTGTACAATCACTGTAATGTGCTACTTAACTTAATTTGCTAATATTTTGTTGAGAATTTTTTAATCTATATTCATCAGGGATATTGCCCTGTAGCTTCATTTTCTCATAGTGTCCTTACCTGCCTTTGGTATCAGGGTCATACTGGCCTCAAAAAGTGAGACAGGGCATGTTTCTTCCTCCCAATTTTTTGGAAGACTTTGAAAAAATTTGGTTTTAATTCTTTTTTATCAGTTTGGTAAAATTCATCAGTGAAGCCATTTGGTTCTAGGCTTGTTTGTTTGTTTGAGGATTTTTATATTTGATTCAATATCCTTAACTCATTACTGTTCTGTTCAGATTTTCTATTTCTTCCTGATTCAGTTTTTGCCAGTTACATGTTCCTAGGGTATTATCCACTTTTTCTAGGTTATCCTGTTTTTCTTGGAGTATAGTTGTTCAGAGTCGTCTCTTATTATGCTTTGTATTTCTGTGCTATCAGTTGTAACATCTCTTCTTTGACTCATACGAGAAATAGCAAGCTACAATGAGATTTTCTATAAATATGTAGCCTCTCCAAGTCATTTCATACTATTTTGCATGCTGGATAACAGTTAAATTTTAATGAATTTGCTGATTCATCATCTTTTTAGAAGCACTTCTGAACCCTGACGGTGAAGTTAGGTACCTTTTAATTCTGTAGAGCCATGATAAAATCTTTGTTTCCCCGTGGCTAAGAAACTGACGGCTTTTCAGTTTCTCATAAAGCCATCCTTTTTATTATCCTCACCCAAAGACACATTTATTGATTTTAGAGAGGAAAGGGAGGGAGAGAGGGAGGGAGGAAGGGAAAGAGAAACATTGATGTGAGAGAGAAACACTGATCAACTGTCTGCCATACATACCCTTGACCAAGGATGGACCCACAACCTAGATATGTGCCCCAACTGAGGATCAAACTCACAACCCTTTGGTGTGCAGGATGATGCTCCAAACAACTGAGCCACCTGACTAAGGGAAAGCTATCCATTTCTTATGTTTAAAGGCTACTGATGAAATTTTAACTGAATTTTTAGAACTGGATTTTTGTTTATCTTCTTAGTTGTGAGATAATGCTGACTCAAGCCACAGTCATCAAACTCTCTTTATGTTGGTCCTCTCCTTACTTCTTCCTGACTCTATCCTTAATCTATCTGTCCCAATTTGTGGATAGCAGTTAGGGTTATCTTCGTTGACCACATCACCCCTCCCTGCTTAAAATCCTCCACTGGCATCCCTTTCCTTACTGAATCCTACAAGGTGCTACAGGATTTGGTTCTGCCACTCACCTCCCTGCTGCTCCCTCATTCAGTATCCTTCACCACATTGGCCTTCTAGCAGTCCTTCAAATGAGCCAATCCTGATGCCACCTCTGGAGCTTTGCTTTTGCTCTTCCTGTCATATAATTCTCTTCACTAAAATTTTAGTATGGTATTTTCTTTTTTATTATTCATGCTTCGACTTCGAGTTGGTTCTTCAAAGCCAGCCTTCTTTACCCACCTCATTAAAGCAGCACCCCTGGTCATTCTGTGATATTCTCCCATTTTAGCCTTTTAATATCACCTGCCAGTTTTCAAAAATATTCTAGTTGGGTTAGTTAGTGATCCATTTAGTTAATATTAAGTCAAGAACAGAGATGGTCTAAAATTTCACCATGCTTGCAAGTTAACAAGTTAGTTTGTCATATCTTTATGGCTGCTCACAGAAGACAAGCATCCCTGTGTCAAAGACAAAGCACATCAGTTCTCTCAGCAGTAGTAAGTGTCAGTTATTCAAACTCCAATGCCCTAGGGATAACTCAAAGAAAGTCTGGTAAAACCTGAACGCACAGTGAGTTGTGTGACAGAAAAGAAATTATGAGCTTAGGAAAGTCCAGTTACACTGGACTTGAAGTAAACCTTTGCCTCAGAGGAATATATTATATATGGACTATGTATTCCAAGATTGTACACTTTACATAATGGTCATCTTATGCTTCATCATCCTGTGTGTACTAGGCATTAATTTATTGCCTTTCACCTCTAAATTCATCCTTCAACATATGTTCTGTGATAATGGATAGAATTCCTTTAAGTATTCTCCTTTAAAATGAGCACAATGTTAAGCTCTCTCAGCAGAGAGTTTAATTAGATTCGCTATGTTAAACCTCCCCCCTTAATCTATTATGTGTTTCTATCTCTTGATTGAATCCAGGAAGACACAAGGCATTTAACCAATCCATGCTGTGAACATACATGTTGTTTCTAATTTCTCACTATTATTAAGAAAACAACAAAGAACATCTTTGGTCATAAATCTTTACAGGTTTTTGTGACTATTTCCTTAGAGAAAATTTCTAGAAGAAAAATTGCTACTTTAAAAATTATGTATATTTTTAAGATTTTTCCAAAATATCCCCCAGAAAGGATGTAATAAAATATACTTCTAGAAAAGTGTAAAGTGCCTAAATCCCATTATCTTATAATAAGCATAGTTTATAGAAAAAAAGAGGAAAAGAAAAATAAATGCACTAAAGTTGCCCAACAGCATCCCTCTAGCCTACAAAACACTTGTCAAATGTGAGCGAACCCATTTGTCACAGCTTGTGTTAGGCTGTCGGAGGTTATTGCTTAAAGAAATAAAAATAGTATTTAAGGAAAAATTATTCCTAGGACCATCTTGACTTATAAAGCCTCCACACCCCAGTGCTCTCTCCACTTTCACTTCTACCAGTAACTTGAACTTCACACTGTCATCTCCTCATTCATTGAAAACCTCAGAGGAACTCAGAAGGCTTGCAGCTGAGCCCAAGTGTAACTTTAAAAAGCTTATCAGTCACCTGACTCTTTTCCTTCAAAAAATCTAATTTCCAAATATACTGCAGTAAGTCAAAAACAAAATAAAACATGTTTTTACTAATGAAGTACTAGACTTCTTTATTTCCTTGGAGAGGAACATAATTAAATTCTGAGAATGAGGGACATTTGGTTTGCCACAGAAATTGAAAATCTGAAATTCCTGATTGTTGATCTGGAAGATATGGGTTATGACATGTACCAGGTTTAAATCAACAGACATTCTTTAAAGTAATAAAAGTAATAATAACAGTCCTCTGAATTGTACAGACAGTAGATCAAATTTTCATAAACTGATAGTAAAATTTAAAATTAAAATAACTGGGAAAAGGCAATGAGATGATATGACTATGGACTTGGAAATCAATTTATAAACCTCCCAGTAAACCTGAGTAATACTTAGAGCTTCTGGCCCTTTCTCAATCATTAACTAGTAAGTCTAGAATCATCTATATTTTTTTGAAAACCATCTATATTTAACAGGAAATTAGAAAGAGGTAAATGTCCATGTTCCAAGGTCTATTGCACTCACTGTTCTTGAATATCTGCTGTTTACTCAAACACCTGCATTTTGGACCATAACTTTTTCAACATTCAGTAAATGTGACAATCTTCATTTATCCCAGATTAATCAACTGTTTTGCCCAGGCACCTGAGCCCCTACAAGTTATGCCACAATGACGTGATAACTATGCTTAAACCTGCTCAATGACTCCCTCTTTGTCCTATATGTTTTCCAGACATGGTGCTAGATGATCACCTATATACACACTAAAAAAATAGGAATAAATCTTTGGGCTGGTTGATTTGGCCACTTTTAGAGACGTAGCCCTTATATTTTTCAAAATGATATGATAGTTTTCTTAAATTCTTGCCAACTAAAGTTTGAAGATTAGTTTAATGCTTTTAAATGCTTTTTTTGGTGTCCTCAAGGATAAGATCTTACTAAAAGGCATGGTGTCATTATGACTCCATTGTGTCACTTCATAATTGCACAAGTGAGACAAAAAAGCTAGTAACCTAATTTCATTTTCATTACTCTCACGAATCAACTATAAACTCTTGGTCAGAGCTTTGACACTGTCCTATTTATAGACTTGAAAAACCACGTTGAGAGAGAACATTCTTTTGAACTTGAACTCCTCCTTGACAGGAAATGAAAAGAGCTATGTTTTCTTTGAGGAGTCCCTGCACTCAGCAACCCCAAAGCTGTGGCAGCTTCAAAGAGGTTCCCTGCAGAGTGATAGACTCCCTTCTGAGGAATAACGATGGGGATAAAAGCCCTTCTGGATCTCAGCACCACAGGGTCCTGCACGTGGCAGTATTTCAAAGGCTCCTTTATCCCCTTCAGTGGGACAATGACACTTTACTAAAATGCAACAATGAGGTAGAAAAGGAAAGTGAAATCATGAAGCTTTGTGTCTCCTATTCAGCACCCCTAATACTCTGTCATCTCCCTCTTAGTTGAGAAGATAAAAATGTTCAATCAAGTTTTGGGACCCAAAGAGTCCAGAACCCACGATTTGACAATGACATTTACAGAACTGAAAGAATTGGTAGGCTGAAAGAATATCCCTAAAGATGTCCAAACCCTAATTTCTGAAACCTGTGAATATGCTGCCTTACATGTTAAAAGTGATTGCAGGTACAATTCAATTAAGGATCTTAAGATTTGGAGATTATCCTGCATTAGTCAGGTGGGACGCAGTAAACAAAAAAGATCAAAGTCATAAAAAAGAGATGTCACCAATGAACCATAAATTGGAGTGGTGAGCTTTGAAGACGGAGGCAGGGACCACAAGCAAATGCATGCAGGTGGCCTCTAGAAGCTGATAAAGACAAGTATACTGACACTACCCTGAAGACCCAGTAAGAATGCAGCCCCACCAACTCTTCTATTTTAGACTTTTAAACTACTGCTATTAGAATATAATTTTTCTTGTTTTATGCCACTAAATTTGTGGTAATTTGTTGCAGCAGCCATAGAAAACTAAGACAAGAACCAATCAGCATGCATGAAGTGCCTGTCATGAATTTAGGTTTGTAACTCAGGAAAATAATATCCATGATAAGGTAAGATGTCACTAAAATCTCCTTAAACACAAGAAGGGAATAGCAAAGTGATCCTAGAAGCTACATGGTAGCCTGAGATAAAGGCCAGAATAGTTATGCTAAGAACCTAAAAATGTCATCCTAAAATCCATCCTCTTGATAGGTCATGGACCCACTTGAGAAGTCTTTGACCTATAGATTCCCTTTTAAATTTATTTCTTGAGCCTCATCCCTTCCTTGCTCAGTGTATGTCAGCTGCATCCCTGAATACACTGCCCAGTGCTGGACCCACTGATTAGAATGCCTGACTTACTTGGCGTATGTCTACTATTCCTTCAAGAGGTCCAGAGTAATCTCCTTTTCTAAAATGCCTTTTCTAACTCTCTGAATTTCATCCCCCAAGCACCAAAACACTTTGTTTAATAAAACATTATTGCATATTAATTCTATTATTAGTGCAATTTATATTATGATATAATTTATCTTGTTAAAAATCTGTCTGTCCCCAGATCGTGGTATTATCAAGG
Organism: Macrotus californicus; assembly: GCA_007922815.1. Classification (NCBI taxonomy): domain Eukaryota; kingdom Metazoa; phylum Chordata; class Mammalia; order Chiroptera; family Phyllostomidae; genus Macrotus; species Macrotus californicus. Next base: position 8,758 of record VMDR010030065.1, read on the forward strand.
ATGAAGAGAATCCTTTGATTCTTGCTCAGGATGATCCTTTGATTGGTGCTCAGGATGAGTGAAAAGAGAAAATAGGGCAAGTTTTGCAAGTACAGTAGAGAGCACACAAATGATTTATTGAGTTCACTTTGTGTGTAAGCCGATAGATTCCAATATGTTCTGTGCCAACAAAATGCCAACTCCTGACAATGGCTCGCAGGTCCCTGTGTAACCTGGCTCCTGACACTTCTTCCTTTCCTACTACTTCCTCAGACTGCTTCTCAGACATGCTAGCCACCACTCAATTACCCAAAACCAATATTCTTTTTCTTGTCTTAGGAATTTTGCAAATGCTTCTGATCATTCTACAACCTACACTGACTAAATCCATTTTGACTGTCCACGCCATTCTGTTAGTTCCTTTCATCTATCTCATATTAAATACCAGTTTTCATGAAGGGCATGTTGTGGCCACCCATTTGAAGCAAATCTCTGTTATGGTCCCTCGTGGCTCATATTCTTTTCCTAGATATCACACCTTGAAATCACATGACTGTTAAATGTAGACCTCGCACACTGAAATTAAGTTCTAGAAAGACAGAAGCCATGTCGGTTTTCTTCCCCACTATTGTATCCCTACACCCTACAAAGGCTGTATAGAATGTCAGTGCTCAAAAGATATTTGTCGAATGGCGGATAGCTGTTGAAGGATGCATGGATGAAAAAACACATCTGTGATTTCATGGTCAAAGTTTCCTAACCAGAGATGGATACTTCACTGTAGTTTTTGTCATGGAGAATCAGGTGAGTGAATACAAATCGATGAATGCAAATCTACCACTCAGGCTGTAATAACTGTTCACATCTCTCCTTTTTAATTCCACATTGCAGAAACACTTGCTAGATATCATGGTAAAAAGACGCTGGTTCAAATAGGAATTACAGCTGAGGAAAAGCAGGTCTGCCTACATAAATTCTATACAAGCATGAAAGTTTTTGTTCAAGACAATAAAGTGAATTACATCTGACACTACGGTGCCCTTAGGAGCAGTAAATACTCCTACTAATCTTAGGATGTCCCTCAGCCAAAGATTCAGAATATTATTGTTGGTTACTAATTTGCACATAAATGTGTTTTTAAGAAATAATCAGTTTTGTAGGAATTTCTTCAGTCACAGTTTGCTTTCTGTTTCATTTGTGTGTTACTTGTTCCATATTACGGGAAAAACAACTCTGTGGCATCCTCTCAATAGGCTGAAGTGTCAACCTTCTCAAAGCTCTGAGTTCTCCAGCCAAGAGTGGTGGCCCTGACTAATGTGGTCACCAGGCTAAGCACCACAGTTTTATCAGATATAGGTAACAGTTTTAGAGTATTTTAAAAGGTTATTGTATCAATTGTAATTACTAAAAATCACCTCCAAGTTCTGAAAAAAAAATCTATTGTTGTTGAGACTTCTTGAATTTCTACTGTTTTTGGTGCTAAGAGACTCAGAAGCATATGCAGGGAAATGATAATAATTAAAACACTTTCATGTCTTTTGTAGCTTTTTTTTCAAAGCACATGAGCACTTATTCTTACTTGAGGATCAGAATCACACTAAATGTGTTGTTTCTTCTCCATGCCTGCTTCTCACTATAAACATTTTTATCATATTATATAATGGCAAAACTTGGCCAGCATTATTCATAGGTATCTGTATACATATGTTGGTTTCCAACACCAACAAGAATTCTGGTTTATTCATCTTGAAATCACAACCCCCTACAATGCCAATCTGTAAAATACCCTAATAACATTGACTGAATTAAACAAACTGAAGTAGTGGTTTTAGATATTAAATATTTTTAGAAATTAGAATCCTAGGTCAAATGTGTAATCTATTTACAAGGTTCAAAAGTGATGGAGAGTAAAATCGGGACTAGAAGTTAGTTTCCTGATACCCCAAGGAAAGCTCTTTCCACTAAATAGCATCTCTGAATGTTTTTGACATGAAATAATACATTTACATATTCCTAATATTAGGATTGGCGGGATTCGTAAAGCAAATGACTTCAATTCAAAATAATATCATGTGTAGGTACATAAAATACTGTTTCTTTAAATAGTAATAGGTTTTGAGTTCTTACAGTTGTTTAATCATAGGATAGATAGCTGTATTTCAATAAGGACAGTGGAGGGACAGCATGAGCGTGAGAAGGGTAGCTGGGGTAGGTGACAGTGGAAGCCCTTTTCCAGACGGAATGTCCATGGCTCAATTTTTCCAGAGACTAGTACTTGTAATAAAAAAAAATTAAGGCAGCCCTCTATTAATCTTTGTGATCACTAAAATTTAACTACTGAAAAAACAAACAAACAGTAGATCCTAAGCCAAAAGTAGGGCTCTATTTTGATACTGTGGGCTTGGGAAAAGTAAAGATAGCACAGTGAAGCGTTTCAGAGTGAGAGATGTGGAGTTGTCCTTGCTGAACTTAACTGACCTGACTTGACTTGACTTTTGTGTCCTACACACATAGTTTAGCCTCTACAAGACTCAACCGCCTCATCTGTAAATTGAAGATAACACCACCATGAAGTTTGTATCAGGAGTGAATGAAGTCACAGTGATAACATGCTTAGCAAAGCACCTGGCCAGGGATATAGCATACTCTTATTATAATAAATGTCCAAAATATTTCATACCCTGCTTCCTTGGATATTAAATAAAAAACTGTACTGGATCAGAAATATCAAGTAAGATAATAAGGATACCACCACTCACACATATAGCACACGTTTCCAAGTAATTGCCTAGAAATTACTAAGCAGAATCCTGAGCAGCCAGACTGGTTATGAGAATCCTAGGTACCAGCAGTTGATCAAAAGTGATGGAGGAATTAGAACCACTTGTGCTATCTAGATTACTTGTGATTCTTTAGAACAAAGCAGCAATCCATACTACCTGAAACAGTCACAGCATTATACGCAGTCATTTATCTTATGAACCTTTTTTTGAAAATATATTAATGTGCACACACACACAATCACAGTGTGTTCTAATGAATCAAATCCTACCCCTTCTCCATGTTAGAAAAAGAAGCACTTGCCCTTTTTCCCAACCCCATCTTCCCAAAGTCAAGGTGAGAGTACTTCAGGGAGTATGGGCCAATGTTGGAATGAGGAAGAAAACTCTAAGCCTACAGCATCAAGTATAGCACATACACAGTACACACATCGCACAACCATGCAGTGTCAGATACGTAGTGTGAATAGTTATGTAGGGGCATAACTAAAAGAATTGAATACCATTTCAGTGAGGTCTGACTTGACCATGTTGGTATAGTGCACAGGTGGCAAACACAAGGCCCGTGGCACAAATCAGCCCTCCACTTTGTTTTATCCAGCCAGCACCTTGTTTCTACCTGGTGGCAGTGCCAAGCTCTGCCTTAACTGTTAAGGAGTAGTTACTTTTATACAATCCTAAAGTTACATGCGGCCCTTTGAAGGCAACTGCAAGGCTGATGTGGCCCCCAATGAAAATTAGTTTGACATCCCTGATAGCTGATTTAGAATATGTTAAAAAGTAAATTGGTCTTCACATAATATCCTATCTTCCTTCTTTATTCATCTATCTTTACCTTTTTAATTATGAAAACATGTTGTTAAAGAATGGGCATAAGCTGAAAAAAAAGATTGAATGCTATTATTTAAAGTACACTTGCTATTGTTAGACTGTTCTTAATTTTTTTTAATTACTTTATTGTTGCTCATTTACAGTTGTCTGCATTCCCCCCCCCC
>VMDR010030066.1:0-12514 GCA_007922815.1 Macrotus californicus
CTTAACTATTGCTACATTATGATCTACAGTATTCATAACAAAAACCCAGCCACCTATGAAAGTTACTCAGAAATAACTTCCAAATAGGAATGTCAGTCTCTGCAAAGATAATTTATCTAAGTCTCTCCCAGCAGAAGAAACACTTTGTAGTACCTAGTTGGGTCCTAAAACCGTGTGCTGTAAAGAGGAGGCACTAAAGTCATCCTGTGCCAAACTAAAAAGCACTATGTCCTCTGGAGTATTACAATGCTAAAGAAATCACATTTGGTCCTGACTGGTGTGGCTCAGTTGGTTGGGCATCATTCTGTGAAGCAAAAGATCACGAGTTCAATTCCTGGCCAGGGCACGTACGAGAGTCAACCAACTGATGTTTCTCTCTCACATTGATATTTCTTTCTTCCTCCCCTCCCCCCCTCTCTATAAAAAATAAATAAATAAATCCTTGACAAAAAAAGAATGCATATTTGCCCCACTAAAATATTCTAACTGAAGTACGACACTACAATAGTGATTATACTTGAAGTAAAGATTTGCAGGGAGGAAAAAATTACTTTAAACTACTTACCTTCTTCCACGCCTTTGCTAGAGACTCATGTAAACTATAAGGGATTAACACTTGCAAGCCTTCACATGTCCCATATATTTGGCAACACGTGGAAATAAAAGCTCCTTTCACCATGGGCAACATTTCTGATCCAGAAAAAATGGAAATATCTTCATCAAGAAGTTTTTTCAAAAACTGGGCTATTATATGAGCACCTGTAGAACTAAAGGATTATACGGAAAGGTGATTCCAAGGTTATAAGTCGCAACTTTGTAAAGCACTACCAAAAAGGCTAATTCCGCAAATTCCTCATTTGCTTGGCTTGCTTTTAGTCTTCCCCTAGCTATTCTCAGACATGTCAATATTCTGGTTCCCAACCACGTGCAGATGTCTAATAATGAGAGCATTTTCAATAGAACAGAGGAAAAAAATGAAAAGATAGAAAAAGCAACAAAACTATGCACTGAAATATTGCCCTATATTCACTTAGTTCCATAGTGAAAACATAATCCTTAGTTCTCCGTTCCTAGCACTTGTTACACACTCCCCAGTCCACTAACAGGACTGAGTTCCCCCATCTCTGAGGCTGGGACACTTTAATAGTAATAACAGTGACAGATAAGGAAGAACACAGTAAACGTTCGTAATGTGCCAAGGACTGTTCTCAGTATTTTAAATGTATTAACTCAGCTCTTGCAATAACCCTATGGAATAGGTTTGTTATTCCTCAGTTTCTATAGATAGGGAAACATAGTTAATGCTTACAAAAGTTAAGCAAACTGAACAATACCGCACGGCTACTGAGAGCTGGAGCCAAGCAAGACTCAACAAACTCAGGCTGTCTGGCCCCGGAGCAGCGCACTTTTAAGTAGTTTTCGGATTAAAAAGCAAATAAACAAACAAAAACAGTAGGCAGTCTATAGGATGTACCCTCTTCTACCTTCACAAGTGATAACATTTGCCAGCGTTCCTTTTTCTAATCCCTGGCCCCTCCTCACCCCCACTCTGCTGAAGATCCTACGATAAATTCCAGATATCATGTCATTTTACCCAGGACACATCTCAACTAATAAGGTTTCTATTTCACAGGGTAATACCTCCACCCCCCCCAAAAATGACAATTTCTAAATATTATCTGGTAGTTAGCCCATATCAAAATTCTCCTGTTTGCCTTAAGATTGTCTTTTTACAACAGGTTTGTTCAAAACAGAGTTCAAAGAAGTTCCATAGAATGAATTAGGTTATTATGGTTATTTAGGACCCCTCTTTTTTTCTCCATGTCACTGATGCTCTGGAGAAATAAAGTTGTTTTCCATGCTCATTCTTTATTTGGACAATTGCATCACCATGATATCATTTGAAGTGTTCCTCTAATTTTCCATATTTCCTATAAAGTCAAAGTTACATCTAGAGGCTTAATTAGATTTAAGTTCAATTTCTTCTATGTGCCCACATACATCTGCTTCCAACTGCTCCTGAGAAGTCAGTAAAATAAAAGTGCAATTATACAAAATGGGGGGAAATCTCTGAATGGTAGCAAGAATGAAAAGAAAGTTTTTTTGTTTGTTTGTTTGTTAATTTTGTTCCAAGTACAGTTGACATTCAAAAGAGAGAGGTTTTAAAAACTTTTCGGAGAAGGGCAAACAGGGAGGGAGCACCTCCAGATTACACAGGCAGAGAAGGCCACAGGAAATGCCCCACCTGAGCTACAAAGGAGATCCCCACAGCAGGACTTTGGGCTCAGAGTCAGCAAGTACAGTGGGGCCCAGGTGAGGACAGGTCTGTGATCTGCCACTGCCTGGCACTCGTTTATCCCAGGGCAAAACTCTGAAAAATGTTCAGAGTGAGTGAAGGCTTGTCCAGAGAGAGAAGTCAGCACCCAAGATAAAGGCCACCTCTATTCTGGCATCTGGAATGTCCTTAATATGATAGAAAACTAGCAATTCACTTATTTTCAGAAAAAAATCTGTCCATCAACTTGCCACACTGGTCCACACAAAGCTACCAATCAGAATCTTGTGCAGGAAAGGTGCCACTGGAAACTCTTCACCTTATAAAGAATAAGTGGAGGAGTCCTCATCTACATCTATTTTGTCTTAAATATGGACAGAACAAACAATGTGAAAAGATCAAATACCACAGAAGACTGATCCCAGAGGAAAGAAGAGAATTCTGGGAGTAAAAAACACAGTTACCTACTGGATTCAAAGAGATCTGCAAAGATACGACAGCCACTAAGAAAAAACAGATGACCAGGATAGCAGATTAGACATGGCAGATTAAACCACATGCTTTTCTCAGCACTCTCCCTGCAAGTTCCAGGAAAAAATGGACCCAAGATATAAAGAGGTATGAACTCACAATGAAAAGAAGAAGAAGAAATGGCAATAGCCAAAAGATGTCAGAGAGGAAATAAAAATTTTATGACTATGAATACATTTTTGACATGTCATTATAAGTGCAAAAAAGTGTAGAAGTATAGCCAAAACATTGTCATTCATTAAACCAGGAGATAAAACTGGATGATGGTACAGAAGATGAGGAAGTAGTTAGCTTTTCCTCTGTGCTCCATTGTGAGGGTTGACTTTAATCAATCATGGTGGCTTGGGAAGTTTCAGAGAAAAGTCTAAGGGGGCAAAAACATCCCATCTAAAGTGAATCCTCCTATTTTCATTCTGAAATTAGACATCAAGACCTGCTCTGCCTGCATAGTTCATAATCCTGGTTACTCCTCCAACTTTCGGAAGATGATCCCATATGTTATTAGTGGCTGGTCAGGAAACCTAACTATACCTAAAATAGTTATTCATATCTCTATTAACATATATATGACATTTTGGAAACTTTGAACGAGATTGAAAAAACATGTTAAAAATTCCACAAATTGTTTAAAACAGACACGTACCTTTTTTCTTCAGAAGAGTTCATATTTTCTCCATAAAGAAGTAAGGTAAGTCCTTCTTCTACAGATGCAATTCTTGCCAAAACATCAGCTATATAAATTAAAGCTGTTTCAGAGCAATTTGGAGCAAGCTGCATATTAAAAAGATGAAATCATATAAGTTTATGACACACTAACATATCACATACTAAAATTCAAGGATGGGAATGTAATCTAACAAAGTTCTACTACCACAACAAAAAGAAAGTTATCATTGTTTAACTGTGAAATAATATGTCTGAATTAAAAGTGTTATTAGATTATATTCTCTTACCAGCATAGTTGTGGGGCAAACACAGACTTTTAACACAAATCAGTTATTGTTTATTAAGACAGTTGAGAGAATTACTGCTCCTATTACAATTTTATACATAATTTCTGATGGACAATGCAGTAGCTCCTCTATTTTCATTTTGCCCTTTACTTCCCATTCACTGGTTTCCTGACAGGCATACCTTGGAGATATTCAGGTTCAGTTACAGACCACAGCAATAAAACAGGTTGTAATCTTTTGGCTGGCATGTGCAATAAATCTGAGCATCATGAAATTAGGTTTGTCTGTATATGCAATCTAATTTTATTACACATGGTACTAACATACTAACATCCTTTCTAAGGAATACCATCCCTTCCTACAACTGATTGACCATACATGAGTTGTAGGTCTGACTAAGGACAGCCAAATCATGGGCTGGCCAATTGTCAATGATGTCACCTAATGAGAAAACACAGACTAGACCAATCATATTTCCTCACCTTTTATTTTAAATGGAAGAACTAAAAATATCTTTGCCAGTGTGCAGTAAATTAGTACAAAGCAAATACTAAAAACTAGAGAATCATGTTAATGCTGGCACCTATCCAGGAGCCTAAGTCTACTAGTTTCCCATTCTTTCTGGGACCTACTGATTTACCCGTATCTGCTTGGATGCCAATGCACAATTCTTTATAATAAATCCAAATATACACAGTGCAACCCATACGCCCCAATAATTCACTGGGCTAACTGAACTAATGAGTCAAGTATATTCACCTGAGAATTCCTAATTATATTAGACTTATGTTAGTCTATTTCACACTACATATCTTTCTTACAACTTCTCTGCCTAGGATACTTTTCTTCTCTCATACAAACACAAAGTTTTTTAAACTTCCTGTTCCTGATTTTCAATATTTTCTGTTTACTAGTCTGCCTTTCCTATTAAAGTAGGCTCCTTAAAAGCAAAGAATGTGTTTTAGTCATTTCCATATTTCAATAACACAGCAAAGAGCCATGATATCGTAGTGGCCCAATGCATGGTACTAAATGTCTTTAGTTGAATACTGAATGTCCGTCATGTGCCAGAGGGCTGCTCATTACTCTCAACAATAATTCCAGCATAAGTACAATTCAGAACTACATTACATGGAAGCACAGCAAGTCCTTAAATAACCTTGTTTCATTACAATGTTGATAAGATACTGTAGGAACTTAATTAACTCTTGTTTATGTCAATTATCTTATAGTAAAATTGGTTTTCTTACATTTTGCTTCTCTTAAAGTCACAGAACCTACCAACAAAATTAAGTGAGTACTTATTGTATAGAGAAAATCACTTCACTGCTGAGAATTGGAAAAATATTTCAGAAAAAAACATAGCCTATATTCCAAAGAGAGGAATTTTTATGTAAACCAAGTTTAAGACTTTCCAGGATGAAGGAAACATGTGCCAACACAGGGAAATGTCATAACCTCATTTAGAAAATGCAAATGATGTGTTATATCTGGGATATATAGGAAAGAAAATAGGTAGGACGCAAGAAAATGGAAAGTTTTGTAAAAGTCTAGTTAAAAAGTTTGCAATTTATCTAGCAAGCAAAAGCAAAAAAGGGTTGTAAAAACCTTCATGGTAATACAGAGGATGGGCTAGAAAGGTGAAAGACTGAAAAATGTAAGAAAATTATTTCAACATTCCAGCTGAGGAATTATCAGAGCTTAAACAAAGGCAGTAAAGTGAGGATTAAGAGAAATTCATGGCTTTTTAGAGATATATAGGAAAACAAACCTAGAGGCCTTAATTACGAATTGAATGAAGAGACTGAGAATGGTATCGAGGTATAAGCAGTCCTCCCCGTGCAGGGAAACGAAAGCAAACCTGAAGAAGTAGAAAATGGGCAGAAATACTGTGCTTTGAAAATGTTGAGTCTGACTAGCTCATAGAATAACCAGAGATGGTGCTTAGCAGGCAGCTAAAGACAAATCTGGAGCTGAAGAGATAGAAATTTAGTAGTTAACTATACATCTAATCCATTGGACTAGAAAAGGTCAACTGGGAAACGTGTACTGAGAAAAAAGAAAATGAACCAGGTCCTGAATCACAGAAGACAGCCAAGACCTGGAAGGGGAGCCCTCAGAGGTGAGAGAGAAAGAATGGTAAGAAAGGGACGAAAAACATGGTCCATTTGAATTAATTTTATATACATAAGATGTTTAGATTGCAGTTTATTTTTTAACCTATGGATGTCCAATTACTCCAGCATCATTCGCTGAAAAGACTATCTTTTCTGCATTATTTTTTTGGCATCTTTGTAAAAAAAAGCAGGGGTGGGCGTGCAAATAGAATGATTCTAAGAAAGCCAAGTAAACATAATTTTGGGAGCTGTCTAGTGTGTCAACAATCAGGTAAATAACAATCTGAAAGTGGTCACCAGCTACATATTTATGAAGTTATGAGCAACAGCAGTCAAAGCTACATCACTGATGTGAGGGAGGCAAGATCATAATGCAATGACTTGAGAAGTGATTGGAAAGAGGAAGCCAAGACAATGGCAGCCCTCCATAATTAAAAGTTTGTCATTAAAAAGATCAGATACTAAAAGGTAACTAAGTATGTGTATAATCAACAGTTTCTCCTACCCCAACTATAAGATAGACTCAAGACATATTTATAAGCTAAGGAAAGATGTCAAAAGAAAATAAAAAGTTAAACATATATAAAATCAAAGGCATAAACAATATGGTATAAGATCTAAGAACATATTTCTCAGCTCTGGTATGTGGTTAATATTTCACAGTCCTGTTTATATCATGGCATTCATATATATATATATTCAGATATATATATTCAGATATTATATATATATATATTATATATATATATAATCTGTTAGGTATTCTATTTGTTTTTCTCTGTTTATTTTGTTTTCCCAAGGTTAATAATATCACTTTATCTCCCAGAATCCCATACTTTGTACCAGAGTCACATAAATGCTTAGTGTTTTCTGAATGAGTAATGAATCATGAATACATGGATCGGTGGGTAGTTGTCCAGTCCATTGAGGGGTAGGTGTAGGAGGGAGATGAAACCAGTAAAAACATTATGTAACGCAGACATGGAAAGGCAAAAACATTTAGCATATTGATAGGCTTTAAATCATTCCTGAGAAGCTTAAGTCACACAAATGGAGGGATATATTACAGCCGACAGTCATCCAGTGATACCGACTCAGCTACCTGCTAAATATCTGACCTTTAACAAGTTATTTCTTTGAGCCTCAGTTGTGAGGATTAAATTATATAACGCAAGGAGATATACTGTACAGACTGTAGACAGACACATAAATGTTCACGATGTTTATAAGCTTTTTTTCCTCAAGTAATACTAGTTATTCATATAAAACAAAGCTGGCTCTTCAGAAAAATAACCACATTTCCAAGGGCTATAAAATCGCCATTAAAACAAAATGTTCACAAGATTTACTATATTTGCAACACAAAGAGCTTCTTCATACAATAACTTTTCTTAGTTTTTTTACAATCAGCAGATCCAAGCCAAACTAGAAAAAATATGTTTAAGATGTTATTTTCTCCCACATTGGCATAACTAATAAATCAACTGACTGCATAAACTATGATTTAACAATAAATAAAAATCCACGTCAGCATAAAACACATTCATATATGGAGAGATAGAATAACAAAATTATATTTCAAATATGTCAAATTTAGAAATAAGGTCCCACTGAATATTCACTAACACCCAAACACAAGACTTCTTCTCTTCAGTAAATAAAACCAACCTTAGCCCCCTTCATCACATCGTGAATAGGCTGAAGAAGTGCCCCAGCCACGGTGTTGTTATACAAGCATTCGATCGCACGTTCCTTCTGCTCGCAGAGTACCCGCAGAATTTCAGTCACCATGCTCGCCGGGCAGTAATTCTCTGTAATGCAACAAGTGACCGTTAGGCACTAAGTACGTAATGCATCTTTTATTTATAGTTAGCTATCGCAGTTCCAAAAAAGTTCAACTCAAGGTTAAATAGTTTAAAAATCACACAGCTCAATGCCCAAAGAATGATGCATTAGTAAATTATAACCTAAAACTTAAGGAGATGTCAATTAGCTTAACATATCACCAAGTTAATTAGAAGCAAGTAAATTACAAATATGAATGTCAAAAGGCAACAATACAAGCCCATTTCACTGTTTGACATTAAATCGTTGCTTGACAGTGAGGATGGGGTTAGAAGCAAATTTACAGCTTATCATCTCCTGGCAAACACTTTTTCTATTACTATTATTATTATTATTATTACATATAATATTAAATGTATTCAGGTGTTGATTCTGGTAGAAAATTAGTCATTAAGACAAAATAATGGCCAAAAAGAAGGCAGAGGAGAGAAGAAACTTTATTTTAGATCAGTATACTTCTTATACTACCATGAAACCAATGAAATGAATGAGAATTTTTTTAATTTTCTTTTAAAATAAATAAAGGAAAACACAAATACACATAACTGTAACATGAGGAATGGTCATTAAAATAAAGGCATTGTTAGTTTCATAAATTAATGTATTTTCAGATTATTTGACCTAATGCACTAAGAAAATAGTGTTTTATATGAAGAAACTAAGAAACTAAAGTTAGCAGTGTAAAGTTACCCTAAAAAGATACGATACTAAAATAACACCAATGTTCTAAATTTATAACATTTAAAACTCCATGAACACACTGACTTTGAGTCAATACCTGACAAAAAGAAAGTGGAAAAGGAAAGTTAAGTAATTTTTTTCAACCAACTCCAAATAAGACACCCTGTTTGCAATAAGAGATATTATTGATGAGCCATTAATTCATCCATCCAGTTATCTACTATTTTTAGTGCCTACTATGTGCCAACATTGAGCTAAACATTGTAGACAGAAATGAGAAAGACAAAAACAGCCCACTAGATTGTAAACCAAGGCACCAACAACTATTACAGCAAAGAAGGAAAACTTTTACCATGAAGGGAGCACAGTATGCTGTAGGAACATACAGCGGGGAACCTAACCTAGCAATTCATACATCTAAACGCTTTAAAAGTAAAAAGAAGTCCAAGAACTATTGTTAGAACTAATAAGCTGTTACAACTGCATACATATAACCTTCCAATTGACAGATGCATTATTATGGAACTGATATATGCCCAAACCTTTTTTCCTATGATTCACTTGAGTTCCTCGTAGAATTTGTGCCAGTTTTTCTGGAGTAACTTACAGGTTCAGGGCACTGTGAGTCTATGCGTTATGAGGGGTTTAGATAAAGTGTTTCACTTTGCAAACTTTCAGTGATATTCAAAGAAAAATTATGTTATTTTTAAATGTTAATATTAAAATACTTTAGAAATATTAAACAGTCATTTTGCTAAAAAACATGAAGTGGGTTTTTAGGGTACTTTATTTTTTAGTAAAAAGAGGAGATCCTGAAGTTTTGGGTATGAAATGAAAAAAGCAAGGTGATAAAAACATCCAGGAAAATATAAAGGATAGAAAACATCAAGAAAGAATACGTCAGTACCTATCAATCGAACTCCCCTTAATAGCATTTCTTAAGGACATCTCGATCTTAATATATAACAACATTAAACTTCCCAGGAAAATCTATTTTAAATAAAAAGGCAGTAGATAGATTAGAAACATCTTAAAACATTAATAAGCAAATTTAAATTCCATGGTTTACTTCCAGAACCAATGTAATTTATTATGAAAAATACTGCATCTTATAAAACCTCTCAACTAAACTAGGTCACTCAAAATATCTAGGCAATAAAATAAATATTTTCGATGTTTTCTATTTTTCTATTGGAAGTAGAAGCATAATTACCTAAATGCGCAGCTGATGTCATCTTTGGACAACTTGGTGAGCAATATATAAGTTGAGTAAACAGAACCAGAAGATCTGTAAGGGATACTGAATCTTCAAAAAGAAATAGAAAAAAATTATTTTCCAGCATACACTTAAAATTTTTTTACATTTTAACCAAGTTTGCATCCCCCTAATCTGAGTTTTCACAGAAATGATGGCACAATCAGGGAGAAGGAGACTATGATCCAAGAAAGAAAACTCCAGGAGAACAAATTAGACAGTATTTAAAAGGGGGCAAGTAGTGCAGTAGTTGCTTTTGTGATGGTGCAGTTTTACCATTCATGTTGGACCAATCAGTTAGTGTACATCTACCATAGGAAGATTATGAACCTGATCAGGATTGTTTTATTTTACTCAATCAGCAGCAATACAATTCAGCTTCATAGGTCGGTCCAGCTAACTTACCTATATATAGCACGGTAAAACTGAAGTCAGAAAAAGTTTTCTGAACCAGCAAGTAACTATCTTAGACTTTGTGACCAAACAGTTTCTATCATAAATGATTCTGATGTTATAGCATTTAAGTAGCCATTGACAGTATGCAAATGAACAACTGTGGCCATCTTCCAGTAAGACTTTATGTATACCAAAATTGGTATTTATATATTTTTCACATTAAAAACACCCTTTGTTTACTTCTCTCCAGTAATTTGAGAATATGAAAACCATTCTTAGCTCACAAGCCATACGAAACTAGGTACCAGATTTGACCCACCGACTACAGTTTACCAACCTCTGCTACAGAATCCTCACCTAAGAAGATTCTGGTGAAAGCAATGTGAAACTTAAAGGTAAACACGGGCCCACGCTAATACAGTAAAGCAGACTTCTCAAAACTGAGCTTAGAGATGACCTATGATATCTGCTAGACCAAAGTGCGGATGTTAAAAGTCAACATAAAGTGCTAAATAAATGACAGATGATAGACATATAAGCTTCAGTTAAATACCTACAATAACATCATAAGTATATAACAACCTATTTTTGTAAAGTTTAACAAAACCCTATTAAATGGCAGCTCTTCTCTTGAACGTCAATTCTCTACTGAGTGGCCATTATTCATGGAATTATACCACCATAGGAAATATAAGAGAAGTGTATAAAACAGACTCTTTTATCAAGGAGCTCACAATTAGCCTAACTCAGGAGAAAAGATGTAGGCCAGTAAAGCAGTGAGGAAACAGTAAAAATAAGTGTTCAAAATGGAGATACTCTATAACAGGATTGGCAAACTATAGCCACTATGGTCTAATTCTGTAAGTCTCGCAAGCTGAGAATTGTTTTTAATTTTAAAGGAAAGTAAAATGTGTCAGATGCCTCCAAAACCATTCCAAATTCAAAAACTTACTACGAGGACTCACAGGATTCAAAATATAATTGTACTCCCAACTATGATTTTTACAACAAAAGGATACAAAGCAAAATCAAAAGAAAAAACATGCATAAGGTGAAGTCCAGAGCAAACCAGGTCCAAGGATCCAAGAATCCTCTCCCAGTGAAGTCACACAAAATACACTCAATTCTTCCAGCAAGTTATGACAACACATATAAAATGTCATCTGTCGGGGAAGCTCATTAGAGACTCAGTACCCAAGGTTTATATCCGGGGTTGATCACAAAAGCACCCTCTGCCTAGCACACACCAGGACTCCAGACTCCCAGAAGGAAAGTAGATATTCACCATAAACCATACTAATGGTGTACCACTTTCAGGAGAAGTGAGATATTCAAGTTTTTAGTCTCCAGCCAAGATCCAAACTTGCGAGAAGTCTTTCTAAGGATAGTAATCTCGAGCTTGCTATGGTAACTCGTTTTTGCACACATGAGTACGTGTATACACACACATACACACACACAGAGAAGAGAATACAACAGAGACATGTGGCCCACAAAACCCGAAACATTTACTCTCTGGCACGTTACAGAAAATGCTGACCTTTAAACTATATTCCTCCTACAGATTTAGTTTTAAGAGAGTTAAAGAAGATAACTAATAGCATGTACTGAAGTGTGATGGGGAAAATTTAAAATGAGCCTTAGGGTAACAGTAACACAGAAAAACATTCAATGGTGCAGGACTTTGCAGTTTATAAAACAGTATTCTCAAACCTCATGTTTGTGCATCACAAAAATTCTGTGAGCCCAGCATCACTGAGATCATTATTCCATCTTTACAGAAAAAAAAATGAAACCACAGTTAAGTAATTAGCACAAAAGATCGCAATTAGTTTATAACGAATCAGAACTTAAGATCTTCTAGTTTTAAATACCGATCTGGACGGCACATTCAATATGTCTAGGATTTTGAAAGGCAGAGAGAAAGAAGGTAAGCATGAAAGTCTGGATAAATAGAAAAACAAACTACACATGAAGGAAAAATGCATACACTGGAAAAGAATAAAAATAGAACACTACAAGGGTACAAGCTATCAACAGACAAATAGGTAAGTTGCTAAGTGCCAGAGAAGAGACGATGCAATATCTCCACGTTCTAATAATCCACAGCACACAAATCTTACCATATCGGGACATATTCATTTATCCTGATTGTACATACCTTTTCTATTCTTCAGCTTTATGGGAAACAGCTTTCTTCCTTGTGTATAGATCAATAATCTTCCCAAAAGGCACAGAGAGTGGATGAAATAAATATATTGTAATTCTTGCCCTGAGTAATAGAAAGTTTTCTGCTTATTCCCTTAAAAGAGAAGCAAAAAATTACATTTATTTTAATGTCATTATACTTTATAGTCCCCATCATGACTACCTTCTAAACATTAAACAAGTTTGTAGTCTATAATGCAGACAACTTGGTGTAAATTTCAAAAAATTTTCCTTACTGTTTTCTAAGATCCTT